>PVKM010004669.1:0-25029 GCA_004027735.1 Carollia perspicillata
CCAAAGGGGAGAGGGGAGGGAATTTCAGGGGAAAAGGGGAAGAATTTACAGGAAAAAGTATGAAAGACACATGGACAGATACTAGGGGGCGGGGGTGGAAATGGGAGTGAGTGGGGAGGGCTGTGTGGGTGAGCTCGGTTTGGGGTAAAAGAAAGAAAACTGTACTTGAACAACACTTTAAAATTAAAAAAATAGAAAATAAATAAATGTGAGATTTAAAAGTTGAAGTAAGTTTTGGTAATGAAATGTCCAAAATGTTGCAGTGGAACTGGGTAATTGAAGTGAAATGTTGACGAAGATTAAGGAATATAGAGACCAAGATGTTAGAAGGGTTGTTCGTTGTGAACATTAGGGTCACAGGACTTGGAATAGAGATGAAGGCTGTGAGCCAAAGTCTCCAACAAATGAGGGAGCACAAGGGTTCGAGTATTTCATCTATTGAAAAACATCTAATTTATTTTTTTAATTTTCATTTTCACTTTAAATTTTTTATTGTTGTTCAAGTACAGTTGTCTCCATTTTCACCTCACTACAATCTCCATCTCACTCATCCCCACCTCCCACCCATGAGCCTACCCCCTTTGGCTTTGTCCATGTGTCCTTTATACATGTTCCTTGATAGCCCTTCCTCTATTATCCCTTTCCCCATTCTTCTGTGGCAACTGTCAGTTTGTTCTTTATTTCAGTGTCTCTGGTTGTATTTTGCTTGCTTATTTGTTTTGTTGATGAGGTTCCACTTATAAGTGAGATCATATGGTATTTCTGTTTCACCACCTGATTTATTTCACTTAGCATAATACTTTCCAGTTCCATCCATGCTGTTGCAGAGGGTAGGAGCACCTTCTGTCTTTCTGCTGCATAGTATTCCATTATGTAAATGTTCCACCATTTTTTGATTCACTCATTTACTGATGGGCACTTAGGTTGCTCCTAGCACTTGGCTATTGTGAATTGTGCTGCTATGAACATTGGGATGCATAGGTTCTTTTGGATTGGTGTTTCAGGATTCTTAGGGTATAATCCCAACAGTGGTATTGCTGGGTCAAAAAGCAGTTCCATTCTTAGTTTTTGGAGGAAATTTCCTACTGATTTGCACAGTGGCTGACCAGTATGCATTCCCACCAACAGTGAACTAGGCTTCCCTGTTCTCTACAACTTTGTGTGCACTTGTTGTTTGTTGACTTGTTTATGATGGCCATTCTGACCAGTATTAGGTGATATCACGCTGTAGTTTTGATTTGTATCTCTCTGATGGCTGGTGAATCTGAGCATCTTTTCATATGTCTCTGGGCCCTTTGAAAAACATCTAATTTTTTGAAGTCCCAAATTCTTTATTGTGGTATACAAGATTTTTTATATACTGATTTCAACCTAAATCTAGCCTTAGTTTAATCTATTCACTTTCATGCAATCTCTATTCAAGCCTCAATGGGCTATTACTATTCCTTATACAAAAGTTATATCATGCATTATACATTTCCAAATCTCTTCTTTGAAGTTCTGTAGTACTTTACTGGAGCCACACCTACAATTTAGGGTTTTAATTACAGTTATTTGCATATGTATTTTCTCCCTTACTAGTGTCTTGGGTTTTAGGGATGACATCATATGCACCTTTATAATACCCATTTTTGCACCTAGAACAGTGTTTTTCACATATAATTTGACAGATATTTAAATGTTTGTTGAATGTTGATAAGGTTGTAAAATTATAACTGGAATACGTTTGGACTAATGGTACAAATGCTGAGTAAGTTAAACTACAGTACATATTTATTCATTTGTATTAAAGAGGGAATTTAATTGTATGGATGGAAAATTCTGCAATCAAAAAATGGAATAAGAAGAATCTGTGCACAAAGTCTGCTTCAACAAGATATAGGGGTTTTTGATAGGAAGTGAACAGTTATAACAGATGAAACATCTGGCAACTCCAAATATGATAATGATTTCCTAATATATTAGCTTTTTAAAAAGAAAATGCCACTGACAAAAATGTTTGAGTGTAATCTATAGCCTATGAATATATCAAAGAATAAGGTAAACAGGATGAGATGACATAAAATAAAATGAAGCATAAACATCTTCTGCATTACTTTCACTCCACATCATGGTGCCTAATACTGTCAGAATTGTTAAGGTATGTTAAACAGCCTGGATTTTGTTTTATTTTTTGGTGAATTCTTTGCATATGTAGGTTAGATTATATAGAGAGACAGTCTATATTGTATTATATATGTACATATTTTAAATGAAAATAAGTCTGGTATTTTTAATATGAAATCACTCTTATTGGAAATTTAAATTCTCAAGAAAAAATAGTTACATTCCCCTTTAGGATTTTTCCTGTCACTCTAGAGAAAGCCAATAATTTATACAGGAACTCTCTTATTTCTCTCAGAGAAGTCCTGGAAACACATAGGTCAAATCCAATGATAATAACTTCAGAGGGTCTAGCCTTCTTATTGTCCACTGTTGCTTGTAATCAGTAAGCTATAAGCTGGAGCTTTTAAAAAACTTTATTGAGATATGACTGACATACAAAGAGGATACTTAATATATAAAGCTTAATGAGTTTGGAGGTAAATATACATCTGTGAAACCAAAGAAACAAAAAATGAGCACCACCTATGCAGTAAAAACCTTTGCCAAGAATTATAGAAACATTGAGCAAACTAGAAAAAAGGGAACTTCCTCACCTTGATAGAGGACACATACCAAAACCTTTCAGTTAACATCAGAAGTGACAGTAAGATACTGAAATTTTTTCTCATAAGACCAGTAAAGAGCAAGATGTATACCCTAATCATTTCTTTTCAACATTGTTCTTGAAGTTCTATGCAATAAACAAGAAAAAGCTTAAAATATACACAGGTTAGAGGCAAGAAACCAAAACCTTATTTGCAGATGGTGTAATCATTTATGTAGAAAATAATGATAAAACCTACAAAAGCTACTAGAACAGATAAGGGAGGTTAGTAAGGTTGTGGAGTATAAGGTCAATATACAAAATGATTGTTTTTCTATATATTAGCAACAGATGACATAAAATGAAAAATTTTATAGTATTTATAATAGCATAAAAATATGAAATACTTAGGGATAAATCTGACAGTGAAATTACAAAGCATTGCTAAAAGTTATTAAAAATACCTAAATACATGGGTAGTTATATCATGTTCATAACTTAGAAGATTTGATTTTGTAAAGATGTGAATTTCTCAAATCTGATCTGTGGTTTTAATGGGATCCCACTCAAACTCCAACGAACCTTTTTGTAGAATTTGAAAGTTGCTTTACAATATGTATGCAGAACCTAGAATAGCCAAAATAACCTGTAAAAAGAACGAAGTTGGAGGGCTAAACACTTCCTGTTATATAGTCTTATTATAAAGCTACAGGGATAAAAACAGTATGGTACTGGTGTAAAGATAGACAAAGAGATCAATGAAACTGAATAGAGAATCCAAAAATTGATTTTTGACAGACCTGTAAAGGCAACAAAATAGAGAAATTATAAACTTTTCAATAAATGGTGCTTGAAAATTATATATCCATATGCAAAAATATCAACTTTTATCCATACATTGCAACATACACAAAAATTAACTCAAAATAGATAATTAAAATAAATGTTATAACTAAAACTATAAAAAAATTTGTGAGGAAACATACGAGTACATCATTGGGTTGTCAGTTAGGCAAAGAGTCTCAGATATGACACCAAAAAGCACAAGCCATAAAATAACAAATATATAAATCTGACTTCATCAAAATTTAAAACTTCTGTCCTGGCTGGTGTAGCTCAGTGGATTGAGTGCTGGACTGCAAAGCAACAGGACGCTAATTTGATACCAGCCAGAGCACATGTCTAGGTTGCCAGCCAGGTCCCCAGTAAAGGACATGTGAAGGACAACCACACATTGATGTCTCCCTCCTTTTTCTCTCCCCCTTCTCTTCTCTCTAAAAATAAATAAATAAATAAAATCTTTAAAAAATTAAAAGTTCTGCTCTTGAAAATAAAATTTTAAGAAAGAGAAGATAAAAGCCACAGAACAGGAAAATAATTATAAATCAAATATTTGTCAAGGGACTTCTTTCGCGCGCGCACGCGTGTGTGTGTGTGGAGACAGAGAGAGAGAGAAGAGAGAAAGAATTCTCAAACTTCACCCAAAAAAAGTAAGCAACCTAATTAGAAGATGTGCAAGAAAATATAAGGATGGCAAATAAGGCACAATTATATGTAAAACATTGTTATTCATTAGAGAAATGCAAATTAAGTTCTGTCATGAAAATGACAGGGATAACTTGAAAATGAAAAGTCAAAAGAAAAGAAGAAATTGAAAGGAGAAAATGAGACAGTGGAGGAAAGTCAAAGAAAAAAGAAGAGAAGGAAGTGGCATGGGGCATAACAGGAGAGGATATAGGCATGGAAATACAAGAACAGAAATGCCTGTCAGCACAGGGTCAGTTTGCATCCTGGCAACACATATCTCAGCACAAACAATATATCTCTGTTCTGTAGGGCAGGAGTTGAGCAATCTCCTGTGATTCCTTATCTCTCCACTGGGATTCCACTGCAGGTCAGTGGCCCGAAATTTTTTTTTCTTTATTGAATTTATTTATTGTTGTTCAATTACAGTTGTCCCCATTTTCCCCCCATTACTCTCCCCTGCCCTACCCACCCCCACCTCCCGTATTCAATCTCCCCTCCATTGTCTTTGTCCACGGGTCCTTTACACATGTTCCTTGACTTGACCCTTCCCCTTCTTTCCCCTGTTATCTCCCTCCTTCCTCCCCTCTGGTTACTGTCAGTTTGTTCTTTGTTTCCATGCATCTCATTCTGTTTTGTTCACTTGTTTGTTTTGTTGATTATGTTCCACTTATAGGTGAGATCATAGCAAGGCTGTGGAGAAAAGGGAACCCTAGTACACTGTTGGTAGGAATGCAGACTGCTGCAGCCACTGTGGAAAAGAGTATGGAATTTCTAAAAATAAACTAAAAATGAAACTACCTTTTGACCTGGCAATTCCACTGCTGTAATTATATCATAAGAATCCTAAAATACCAATGCAACAGAACCTATGCACCACAATGTTCATAGCAGTGCTATTTACAATAGCCAAGTGCTGAAAACAGCCTAAGTGCCCATCAATAAATGAATGGATAAAAAAACTGGTACATTTACACAATGGAATACTATGCAACAGGACGAAAGAAGGAACTTCTACCTTTCATGACAACATGGATGAAACTGGAGAGTTTTTTGCTAAGTGAAATAAACCAGGAGGTAATAGACAAATACGAATTTTTTTTGAGATTGTCAACAGCTGGGATCTTCAAAGTCAGTGGCTTTTAAGGTATGGTGTCAATCAATAAATGTCAAGCAGTCATTTGCACTTGTTATTTTGTAAGACGAAAGCAACTGGAATATAGGCAAGTTATCAAATGCCTTCATTCAATTACACAAAAAGCTAGATGAGACCCCTGCTTGAAGTAACAATTGAAAATGACATCCTAGGTGTGTGTAACTCAAATTTAATACACATTATTTTCTCCCTTCGTCTTAAAGGCATATAATACACTATGCTCTCAAGAAAGACATTCCCAAATGGGGAGTCAAGGGAGCAAAAGTCTCCCATGAGGCTGAAGAAATAAATAGAAAATACTTCTCCTTGCTTTTGTTTTGGTACAATTACTGAGTGTTGAATTTAGGATGAATTATCAGAGGTTGTTTTCCTCTCTAGGCCTCTCCCAATAGAGCAAATGGCAGACAAAAAATAATTGATGGTCAGCAAATCATCACAATGTGCTTGTGTTTACTCTGAGTTCTGTGGTAAACAGTTCCTTTAGCTATTTTTTTAGGGACCTACATCACGAGAAAGAAGTACTTTTTAAAATGACAAACAAGCAACTAGCTTATAAAAGAAAAGATTCAACACAAACATAATGGATCCTATGCTTACAGACTCTATTTAAATAGGCAAATATCACCTTATGATGTCAGCAACCATAGTGTATGTATTCAAAAGCACATGGGCCTCCACAGCTAGAGGCTCAGAATCAAGACAGTTCTTGGCAATGTGGGTCCTCCCTAAGGTCCAGTTCAGATGGATGAGTTTATCCAGCATCCTGAGTGCCCAGGAATCCTGCTCTTGCTTCCCTGCTGCGTCCCATGTTAGTCTGGGGCCCTTGGAGTGGGTGTAGTTACTCTAATGCAGTGATCTTCAACCTTTTCCATCTCAGGACACACATAAACTAATTACTGAAATTCTGCTGCTGATCTGACAAAAAAAAATAGGTATAATTTTCATTCATTCAAACCAGATGACTACTGTTGGGTTGGCTGTTGTAATTTTTTAATTTGACAATCTAAAGGAAAAGAGGTCAGTGTTCATGACTAAATAGCCAGGTATTGCATGTTTTAAAAATTCTTGCAGCACAGCAGTTGAAAATTGCTGCTGTAATGTGTTTTCAGGTTCCAGTAACAGAGACAGCTACTCACACACTGATTTGGCCTTAGAGCTGTCCTGGGGTTTGGGCCCTGGGGAGGACCCTTTCTTCTCTGCTCCTCTTCCCATGGGTGTCCCTGTAGCATTGTTTTGGAAATCTTCTAAACTATCAGCCTGCTCTGCACTCCTTACCCTGAGAAATTCATGCAGATCTCCCCAGAGAACTGTCAAGAGTCAACCTATGTCTCCTGTACCTGCTCCAGCAGTCTCCCTCTCAGTGTCCTCTGCTATCACCTCTAGGGCTGACAGCATGAGGCCCTGGAGACACATGCATGTGTTCTCCTGCTTGGATTGAGAACAGAGCCTTCCCACTATTGATTGGGAGACATCCCCATTGAGCCAGGCTCAGGAGGAATACATGTTGCTGTTTGCTCACTGGCTTTTCCTACACTACTCGGGTAAAGATTGTGCACTATAAATATATATGATTTTTTTATTTGTCAATTATATCTTAATTAATCTGTGGGGGAGAAAAACTAAATTTAAAAGGAAAAGCAGTACTTTACATAACTGAACTGTATGCTTAAAAATACTGAAGATGTTAAATTGTATAGTTTTTGTTTTTTACCACAATTTTTTTTAAAAAGAATGCTGTTTTAGAGATAATGAAAAGCCATTTGAATGCTTATTAGCCCCCATCATTATGTAAGAAGCAGCATAGTAGTTGACAGTATCACATTGAAGTTGGCCATTTTAGTTTCTCCTCCAACTTTGACTATGGACAAGTCACTTTTCTGTGCCTCAGCATATTCATCTATAAAATGGGAATAATAATCATACTACCTCACAGGGTTGTTGTAAGCATTAAATGAATTAATATTTATAAACCACTTAGAATAGGGCCTCAACATTATAAACACAATGTATTTCTTTATTATTATGATCCTTACTGACTTGTCATGAACACTTCATGAACTTCCAAGGCCACATTCAGATCCCTCCTCCCAAAGCAAGTACACACTGTGCACACACACACACACACACACGCGCGCCCTTTAACCACTTTCACCAGACTGTGAGGTTCATACCAATTTTATGAAAAAACTCTGAGGTTGGGGAACAAAATGTCAGCCTAGAATCAAACAGCTTTGTCGATCCTTAATGGACATTAACCAGTACCCCTTGGCTGTAGCACAGAGTTCTGCATTTCTCTTTTAATGGAAGGAGGTTAGTTAATCCAGCCCAATCATAATGCACTTAGACTGAACAGATTTACTCAATTGCTTATGTTTGGGAGGATATGAATCTTTTAAAACACTTACATAAAAAATTGTCCTTTGAACTCTAGACTACAAAATTAGTGAATTACTTCACTATTCTAGATTCTCTGATAACTTTAGGTTCATGGGACAGCAATGAAAATAGACAAGAAGATGGATGGAAGTAGGAACCTGAAATTCACAAACTAAAACAAAATGACCAGAAATCCAGACTCTTCCTGTCTCCAAGGTAGTTCTGCCCTTATAACATTATTTAAAGTACTGCTAATATTAGTTAAGGCACAATATTATGTAAAGTACTAAGAACATGTGTCAACTGAATAGTATAACATCCAGAAGAGATACCATCAGGGACAAGAGACTAAGTGACAATCTGCAGAAAAGGAACAGTGAGTGAAACCTCAATAACCAACTTCTGTTCAACAACAATGACACCAAGGATGGAAAAAAGCTGCTGCAGACTGAGTCCCTGTTCCTTGCCAGGCATCATACACACCTGACTACATTGATTCCTCACAACATTCTGTATGGTATCATTATTTCCATTTTTCAGATATAGAAACTGAGCTTTGGAAAGGTTGTCCAACATGCCTGAAAACACCCAAACAGGAAGTAGCCAAGCTGTACTCTGTAACTGAATTTGTTGTCAAGGCCTAGACTCTACTTACTATACTGGCTGGCCAGTTCAAAATTTATGTTTGATAAGCCAATAATCACCAGAATGACTGAAAGCTATGCGTGCCTTCTCAGTAGAATAATTATTCTGGAAAGTTCACCACTGCTCAATGACCCTTTTCTAGTATATGTAAGGGGTGGGTTAGGAGATAAGGTTGGGAAAGGGAGGATCAAGTGCATGAAGCACTAAAGAATCAAAAGAAAAAGCATAAAGGAAAGAGTAAGTTCAATTGACAACACATAAATTTAGTGAACCAATTTTAATTGTGAAACATTGGATCAACCTATGATTTTGATCCTTTGCCTGGATCACATATACTCAACTAGTAACCATTGGCCATTTTACTTGAAGCACCCGAAGTAGCATAAAAAACGTTGGATTTGAGTCCTGGTCAAAAGCCTCATCAATGTTTAAGCAATTTACCATTTCTCTGGACTTCAGTTTCATACTGTTAAAATAAAGGAGGGGGAACAAGACTTCTGGAATGATGGAACAAGCAGTTCATTAGACCTAACAAAATAAAAATCCAACTGCTGAAAGTTATACGAAACAATCATTTAAAATATCTCAGTATTATTTTAAGAACATACATCAAATGGAGAAATATTCATTCAAGTAAATTTACTGAATCTCTGAAAGAATGGCAAAGGACTTGCCCACCCTTCCCAGTTCTGTGTATGGAAGCTCCAATTTGTCTATGTGTGACCAAGAAGATAAGAACTCTTTCTCCACAGTTTGCAGTCTGGGGCTATGGTTTCAACATGGGAAAATCAAGTGTTTCTCATTTCCCCAGCATCTTGTAGAAGTTCTATTCCAGGTGGGTGTGATCAAAAGGACTGTGTCTTTCTTCACCATCAAGTCCCTCCTTGTAGGGTAGAAGTTTTACCTCAAGTGCAGCAAGCATACTGCACTTGAATACTGGCCTACCCCACCCCAGCTGAATCACTGGGTGAAGGTTCCAGGCCCAGAGGGCAAGGAAAGAACATCAGAGATTGCCACCCCCCCCCCCAGTACCAATGTCATATGGTGATGTTCTCACTCCAGGAAAAGTAGGTCCTTGGACCCAGCTCCATTGTAGTAGCATAGGAACTCTGCCTGAGAGGAAAGGCAGGTCAAGAGAGTAAAGAGCCCCACAGATATGTTTAAGGGGCAGAGTATGGAGAACTCCATACTTAAGGGTGTTCTTGAAAACAATGAAGGTCTTGGTGGACAAAAAGAGGAAGCTAGTAACTCTATGATATAAAAAAAGTAGTAGAGCAACCAGTTGAAGAGAAAATCAGAGAAACAGTTAAGAAAAGCCCTCCTAGCATCATAGTCAAATCTGTCAGTTTGGGAAAGCTGTGAGCATGTGGAAGCTGCTCCCATTCAGGAGCAATCAGAGCAGAACATGAGGCAGGCTTGAAAGCATCCCAAGCCATACACAGACTCTCTCAACTCAGGGTGGAAGCCCCACTGGCACAAGGGGCTTAAACAGACCTCTGACCAAACACTAACAATAGGCTCCTCTGACCCAGGGGTGACTCCTAGGAGGCCAGTTCTACAAATATTATCAGTCATCACTGGCAGTCTGTGAGACTATGTGCATGCCCAAGGGTGTACTCTCTCAGGAGCTATCTAACAGAGAAACTCTCAGCTACTAGTCCCTCTCTGAACATAAGGCCAAAAAAATGTAAACTCCTTGAATTGTGTTAGTAGTATCCAAGCCACACAAACCTCTAATGGTAAAAGAAAATGGTGTAACCAGCTATGTGTGCTTAAGTGCAACATTTGTTCTATAAGTGACTTATACTCTCTCACGGGTGAGCACCAGCTGATCAGGCTAAAAGAGAAAAAAAGTATAAATCTAAGCAAGGACACCAGAGGCTGTGTATTGTAGGGGAAATAGACTTTGCAGATTTAGCCTAGCCAATTTATTAAACAAATAAATGACTGACCAAACAATAGCAGCAAAAACAATCCCTGCAGGATGATCACTATCTAGAGTTGCTGCAATACATTATCCTTAATTTCCAGTTATTAACAAAAAAATGAAAAGACTCACAAAGAAGCAAAAAAAAAATGTGACCTGTACATAGGAGAAAAGAAGGCAATATTAATTGCCTTGGAAGGGATGGAGCTATTGGCCTTACAAGAAATAGACATCAAAGTAGCTATTATAAATATGTTTAAAAATTAAAGGAAGGTATGATGAAGATGACTCATCAAATAGAGAATATAAAAATATGTAAATTCTTTAAAAGAACCAAATGGGAATTCTGGAGTAGAAAAAAATGAAATGAAAAATTCACTACAGGGATATTACAGTAGGTTTGAGGTACAAGAAGAAAGAATTAATGAACCTCAAGATAGATCAATAGGAGTTATGTAATGTCTTAGTCTGTTTTTGCTGCTAGAACAAAATACCATAGACTGGGTGGCTTATTAACAACAGGTGCATATCTCTCACAGTTCTGGAAGCTACAAAGTGAAAGATCAAGGTGCCAGCAGATTTGAGGTCTGGTGAGGGCCCACTTCCTTGTTCATAGAAGGTCATCATTTCACTGTGTCCTCACATGGTGGAAGGTGTTAGAGATCTCCTTGATTTCTCTTTTATAAGGGCATCAATCCCTTCCATTTCATCCTCATTACCCAATCCCTTCCCAAAGGCCTCACTTCCTAATATCATATCATTGGGAGTTAGGATTTCAACATGTGAAATTTGCAGGGATACAAACATTCAGACCACAGCATATAATCTGAAGAACAGGGAAAAATTAAATATAAAAAAAATTGAACAGAACTTCAGAGATGTCTGAGATATCATTTAGTACTCTAACATACTGTTGATATTTTCAATTGTTTCTTTACAACTTTCATTTTATGCTGGTTAAGAGTGAGGGTGAAAATACACAAACAGTTATGCGTCCTAATTTCCTACAAGAGGAAGAGTTAAAGTACAACTATTTCATGACAGGCTTAAAACAGCAAGAGTGGATTTTTTTGTTCCTTGTAGCCATGATTACCTTATATAGTTGCCAATTCATGAACTGAAGAACCAGTCCTTTGAAAATAGAGCTGTGTTGTAGGTTTCTAAAGCTAGTATTTAGGAGCAAATTTGCCTAAATTTAATTCACATTTTGGAATTTTATGTAAACCAGGAATTTAACTGGCACAGTATCTCTTACAAACTCCAACAGCTTTTATGCATTTATTGTCACCTTTATAAAAATATTTATCATTTCTCATTTTATCTTTATTGTATTTTTTCCATTACCATGTAGTCCATGTACTTATGTTGGGAACCTCTCTGCCTGGTTTCAGGAGCTGTAAACCCCCCATGGCTAAGGCTGAGTGAGTGACTTTTGGACTGTGAGCCACTAAGGAGACAAAGCTTATCTCCCTGACAGGAGCGCTGCTTCTGCTTCATCCATCTCTGGCCCCCAATGCTTGGTCGGTTAGTCAATGATGGGTAAGACCTCTCAGAAGGGGGACAACCTAAGTCAGACACAATCACTTGGGAGGCCCTCAATGAAGGACTCGGGGGGCTGCAGCAAAGAGGGGGTGATGGACCCTTGCTCCCCGGCTATTCTGACATAGCCTGAGTCCTCGTTCTGTCTGCAAGAAGTCTCCTAATCTCTTGGCTGCCTTACTTCCCTTGCCTGACTTAGGCCTGAGACAATGCTGGCAGTCAGTACCACCATGAGCTTGAAAGGGCGGGTTCTCTAGGGCAATCAGGTCTAACAAAGAATATGTAAAATCCTGTGAAACCTGCTTTGTTTAGAATGCTCTCAATCAAATGAAAGGGTCCAAGAGAGAAGTGAGTTTGTTCCTCAAAGTTTTATGGCTCTTTAGCTATCTAACCCTGACTCAAAGTAGGCCCTCAGAGTTCTTTGTTATCTATCGTTTGACCCTTACTGCCTAACAATGATTAATGAGCTTTACCTGTATCCCTGTGTGTTGTGAACCTAATAAATACCACTGAGGTAAGGACTTGTGGCCTTTTCTCCCTTGAGAGATTAGCCACCCTTCCTCCCAAGCAGATCAATCTTGGTAGCATTATTTTCATCTGTGTTGGCTGGGGGGGCTGTGCGGGTGGAGCCCCCCCTTATATCCCTCCTCCCAGCAATCATGACAGTGTTGTCAATGTCTATGGGTACTTTTTTCTTTTTGCTCAATCCCTCCACCCCCTAACTCTCCCCACCAACTAGCCGTCATCTTGCTCTACATCTATGAGTCTGTACCCATTTTCCCTGTTAGTTCATTGTGTTCATTAGATTCCACATATGAGTGAGATCATATATTTGCCTTTCTCTGACCAGCTTCTTTCACTTAGTGTAATGTTTTCCAGGTCCATCCATACTATCTCAAAAGGTAAAATTTTCTTCTTATTTTCTACAGCTAAGTAGCATTCCATTGTGTAAATGTTCTACAGTTGTTTTATCCACTCATCTACTGATGGACACTTGGGCTGCTTCCATAGCTTGGCAGTTGCAAAAAATGCTGAAATGAACATAGGGGTACTTAGGTTCTTTTGAATTTGCATGTTGGGTTCTTTCAAATATATTCTCAGAAGGGGGATTGCTTGGTCAAAAAGCAGATCCATTTAAAAAATTTTGAGGTATCACCATTCTGCTTTCCATAGCGGCTGCACCAGTCTTCATTCCCACCAACAGTGCACAAGGGTTCCCCTTTCTTCACATCCTTACCAGCACTTGTTGTTTGTTGATTTATTGGTGGTAGCCATTCTGACAGGTGTGAGGTGGTATCTCATTGTGGTTTTAATTTGCATTTCTCTGATGATTAGTGATATTGAGCATCTTTTCATATGTCCATTGGTCATCTGTATGTCCTCTTTGGAGAAGTGTCTGTACAGATCTTTGACCATTTTTTAATTTGGTTGTTTGGTTTTTTGGTGTTGAGTTTTTTAAGTACTTCATAAATTTTGGGTATTGACCCCTTATCAGATGTATTTGTGAATATGTTCTCCCATACTGTGGGTTGTATTCTCATTTTGTTAATGATTTCCTTGTCTGTTCAAAAACTTTTTAGTTTGATGTAGTTCCATTTGTTTATTTGTCCTTTTGTTTTCTTTGACTGGGGAGATATATCCAATGAAATATTGCTATAAGCAATGACCAAGCTTTGGCTGCCTGTTTTCTTCTATGATTTTTATGGTTTCAGGTCTAACATTTAAGTCTTTCATCAATTTTGAATTTATTCTTGTGTGTGGTGTAAGAAAGTGATCTAGTTTTATTTTTCTGCATGTATCTTTCCAATCAGAATAATATTCAATCTCGCCTGGCTGATGTAGCTCAGTGGATTGAGCATGGGCTGTGAACCAAAGGGTTGCTGGTTCGATTCTCAGTCAGGGCACATGCCTGGGTTGCAGGCCAGGTCCCCAGTATGGGGCACATAAGTGGCAACCACACATTGATATTTCTTTCCCTTTTTTCTCCTTCTCTTCCCTCTCTCTAAAAAATGAATAAATAAAATCTTTAAGAAAAATAATACTAATCAATCTCTAACCAAAAGAAAGAAAAAGTAAAACATAAGAGAAGCAAATTATTTCTAGACACCCCAAAATCACTTTCAGAGTCTTATTTTAATAGTTTAGCTAGAGATGAGATTGCAAGTACCAGTTTCATTTCAAGGCAGCTTCCTAAAAGCTCAGCCTTTCAAATTACTGACCAAAGTCTGGCCACTTTCAGAAATGGACCTGAAAACAGAAAGGAAAACACCACGCTCAATTTCTTGTATAAAAGCGTTATTCTGTCACACATAAACAACTATGTGCAAGTCTAAGGGAGACTCTGGGGGAAAAAAAGTGAAATTTTAAAGTTTCCATATAGCTTTATGTAAGGGAGAGTAGCAGAATAATATATAAAAGAGAAAAGATGCCTCCAATATGTTGGAAAAAGAGGGTATAAAATTATATAAAACCAAAATAGTACTGTGTTAAGTAGTTAGAGATGGGAGATTGTCACCAAATCCCAGAATATTAGCAGTCTAATGCTTTTTCACCAAAGCATTGATTGTCACCAAATCCCAGAATATTAGCAGTCTAATGCTTTTTCTTAAAACCTGAAGAAGGTATTAAGATACATGAAATAAAAATTAAGTAACAAAATAAATGACAATCAATGCAGAATAGTATTTAAGGGTATAAATTCCAGAATCAGACTCTTTAATCTCATAGGTTGAATCTACAATTTATTGCTGTATGACCTTGGGTTTCAGTTTCCTCACCTATAAAATGGGGTGGTAATATCTATCTCAATAGGGTTGCTATGAAGACTAAATGAAACCACATTGCTACACAATATGCAGTATGGAAGTGTTAGTAAAAATTTAAAATAATTTTAATATTGATGATTTCTCTTTTTTAGAGTATATTAAGGTTCACACACACATTTACAAACATTATCTTAGTTAATACCTTGTGGGGTATACAAAAGAAAATATTATTCATCTATATAAGAGAATGAAATCTTACCCTTTGTAACAACATGGATGAACCTGGAGAACATTATGCTGACTGAAATAAGTCAGTCAAAGAAAGACAAATACCATATGATCTCACTTATATGTGAGCAACGATATAAATGAACAAACAAAACAGAAAAAATAAGTCCATTTTAGAGGTGAAGAAACTAAGTTCTAAATGCCAATAGTGACAACAATCATTAACATGTATCCAGTATCTATAATGTACCAAAACCAGTACTACTATCTCTACATGGTTTTCTCTTTAATTCTTAAAATATCTCTCCAAGATAGAGACTTTCCTGCATGTGCATATGTAACATATGCATATAAATACATATAAATCATATTATATATACATACTTATTATTTGATATATATTATTATGTATATTTTTGGAACCATTTGAGAGTAAATTACAGTCATGGTAGCTGTTTATCCTTAAATACTTCAGTGTATATTTACTAAAAGCAAAGACATTCTCTGATATAACTACAACACTATTATCAAAATCAGTAAATTAACATCAGCACAATATTATTTATTTAACTATGGACTTCATTCAGATTTTGGCAATTTCTGAAAAATGTCCCATATATAAACTAAGTACAGAAACACATGGTACATTCAATTTTCATGTCTATTTAGTTTCATTTAATCTGAAACAATCTTTCTTTATATTTTAAGAGATTGACAGATTTTTTTTAAAATTTCTGCTTTAGTGATCCTTTTTAAAATTTTTATTTTGTTTTTTAAATTATTTTATCGTTGTTCAAGTACAGTTGTCCGCATTTTCCCCTGACCCCAACTATCCCCACCCCCCACTTTTGAACCTACTCCCTTTGGCTTTGTCCACAGGTCCTTTATACATGTTCCTTGATGACCCTTCCCTTATTTTCTCCCATTATCCTTCTCCCTCTTCCCCTCTGGTTACTGTCAGTTTGTTTTTTATTAAGACATTGACAGTTTTTAACAGTACTGACTAGATAGAATATTCCTCAGTTTGGATCTATTTGTTTACTCCTGATTATATTCATGTATTTTGGGCAGGAATAACCCTGAAGTGATGTTGTGTTCTACTTTCTGCATCATTTCAGGAGACATGATGTCAATCACTCCCATTGATGATGTTAATTTTGATCATTGGTTAAGGGCATTTCTGCCAGGATTTGCTCACCATATGCTATTTCCCCCTTTTATTTAAAAACCTCCATAAGGGGAGATACTTTGAAATTATGTAAATATCCTGAAAGTTTTACACACTAGATTTGAGTCTTACCTGAAATTATTACTGTTATGGTTGCCAAATGATAATTTTTCTAAGTCTATCATTTCTTCTACATTAATTAGTTAGTTTTCTATTCCCCTTCTGTTTTTAATTCTTATTTATTTACTTAATCAGTATAGACTCATAGATTCTTATTTTATTTAATGGAATAAAGTTTTTTACTCTCATTTTTTGGATGCTCAAATTATCAGGCATTTGGTCAGTGAAAACACCTAACAAATGCATCTGTTTCCTTTTGACATACCCTCTTATGTTTTGAACAGTTGCTTACTTTTTGGCATCCCAAGATATTACAGAGTTATCTTGTTCTTTTTCTGCCTCAATCTTGAAATTAGCCATTTCTTCAAGGAGTTCAGGCTCCTTTGAGTGTTTAGAAACCCATATCTGGGCACTAAGTGTGCCGATTACTTCTTGGGTGTTGTTGCTTGTAGGTGTTTTCCCTCTGCTAACAAACCTCAAAAATAGACACATGTATTCACTCATATACATCTGTATCTATTTGCATATCTATATTTATATTAAAATCCATTATGTGACAATGATACTTCTGAATCCAATTCAACAAACACTACAGGACTCATTCTATTTCCCCCAAGTTCTATGTTTAAAAATTTTCTCTAACAATGAGAAATGTGGCTGGCTTTATCCACAATATATATACATATTGGTCAATCCTAGAATACGCAGAAAGAAAAGTTGTATGACTAACCCATGCCTCTGATGAAAAGAAGCCTACAAACTAGAATTCAATATTTTTAGAGTTTTTTCACTTTTAGCCCGAGGTCATACTGTGCAAACATTGTGTTCAAAAGTTACTGAAGGGCTGGAGGAGGGCAGAGGCCAAGCATCTCTGCTTCCCTAAGGCTCTCTTTGCGAAGTGGCCTGTAGGTACCCAGATTGCACCCTCCCTGCCAATAAGGTAGCCCAGAGGAAGATCAATTCAGTTGAAGGTTTGGTGAAGGGAGAATTCAAGAGAACTGTGAAGTTGTCAGGTAAACCTGCTCCTGCAATGGGCAGAAGCAAAGTTCGAAAAGGCAGCAGGAAAGGAAAAATCCTCAAAAAAAAAAAATAGATAAATGGGGAGCAAAGGGCAAACAGACTGAAATGGCTAACCAAGAAACTAATAATTGACCTGCAGAAAATGGAGAACTGAAAACAGCAGAATCCTGCTCCTGATATGTATATATGCATATGTTTTATAAGTGATCCCTATATCTCTGTACAATCATAAGAACTTCTTATCAACTATTCTGTAAATGCAAGTTTTTAATAGCTCTAGAAACAATTATAAGAAGGAAAAGCCACTTCATCTCATTTGTTAAATGTAAATGCTTTTATTCATGAGGTGAAATAATTTGTTGGTTGGATTCTTTTGTTTTGTTTTTGTTTTTGGTGCCAACAGAAAATGGTGGGATTTTAAATTAGGGGAGGGTTTGACTATCTTGGATATAAACTTGGCATTCTGTAGGGTTGGGGAGGCAGTTTTTATATATTATAACACAATGCATATGAAATGGCCATTTGGAGTCTCAGCCATGCATTTAATATGCCTTCAGCATTTTGAGTGGCTTCTATTTTATATTGTTTTTTAAGTATAATAATTTCTTTTTTAAAAAGGATTTTATTCTATTTACTTTCAGAGAGAGGGGAAGGGACAGAAAAAGAGAGGAAGAGAAATATCCATGTGCAAGATAAACCTCAATCAGTTGCCTCTTGCACACTCCCTACTGGGGACCTGGCCTGCAACCCAGGCATGTGCCCTGACTGGGAATTGAACTGGTGACCCTTTGGTTTGCAGGCTGGCACTCAATCCACTGAGGCACACCAACCTGAGCTATTTCTTAAAGAAAACTTCCCTATGACTGTGGCTTTCTCTGTCAAAATTGTGTGCACTTTGTAATGTATTTGGTGGTAGTTCAGTTTGCCTTTGTTATATGATGTGAAAGATTTAAATTACACCTATGGATAATATTTTTTAATATTTTATTTATTTATTTTTAGAGATGGGAAAAGAGGGAGAATGAAACATCAGTGTGTGGTTTCTACTTGAGTGCCCCCTACTGGAGACCTGGCCTGCAAGCCAGGCATGTGCCCTGACTGGGAATTTAACCGGGGACCATTTGATTCACAGTCCAGCACTCAATCCACTGAGCCACACCAGCCAGGGCACCTATGGATAATATTAAATTCTGAGTTAGTGAAATTCACAATGTAACACATTATCAAACATTTAAAGGTATTGGTACTTGATACCCTCTTAAGGAAAATTTGCCTTCAAAATTTAAACTAGGAAGTCATTGAAATACTGGAACTACTGAAACATTACAACGGCATGGCTTTTTAGATTTTTGGTACATAAATAAAATTTGAACAAACTGTTTATATACATGTATATTGATCCTCAAAACAACCAATAAAACTCTTAAGTATGAAAAAATAGTTATTTGAATTTATTCTCTTTTTCCAATATTCATTGCAGTCATGTTATTTATTTAAAAATATAGATTGGTTTGTTTGTTTCTTTTGTGTTCTATTTTAGGGTTTCTACAATCCTTGTTGATTTTACTAATGTACTTATTTTCAGTATGTGAAAGTTTAACATAGTTCCAGGAGTTAGAAATGCTCAAAAAGGAATTCTCAGAGAAGTGTTACACACTCCATTCTCATCTATTTTTTCACCATGTTCCCACCCACATCCTGTAGGAAAGAAATCTCATTAGTCTCCAGTTTATCTTTACTATGTTTTATTTTTAAACAGATGAGCAGATGCTTGTACATTTTGTTATGCTGTTTTGCACTTTGCTTTTTTTTCAACTAGCACCATACCCAGGAAATCACCCCACATCAGTTCATGGAGATCTTTCTCATTCTTTTTAAAAAATTATTCACAAATTGAGCTGCTATGAACATTGTGGTGCATAGGTTCTTTTGAATTTGTGGTTCAGGATTCTCAGGATATAGTCCCAGCAGTGGAATTGTTGGGTCAAATGGCAGTTCCATTTTTAGTTTTATGAGTAAATTATATACTGTTTTCCACAGTGGATGCACCAGTCTGCATTCCCACCAACAGTGTACTAGGGTTCCCTTTTCTCCACATCCTCACCAGCACTTGTTTGTTGATTTATTAATGATGGCGATTCTGACAGGTGTGACATGATTATCTCATTGTGGTTTTAATTTGCATCTTTCTGATGGCTAGTGATGTTAAGCAACTTTTCATACATCTATGGGCCTTCTGTATGTCCTCCTTGGAGAAGGGCCTGTTCTGGGCCTTTACCCATTTTTTCATTGGATTGTCTTCCTGGTGTGGAGTCATGTGAGTTTTTTATATATTTTGGAGATCAAACCTTTGTCATATTTATCATTAGTGAATATGTTCTCCCATAAAGTCAGTCCCCTTTTCATTTCGAAGATGGTTTCTTTTTTTTTAAAGATTTTATTTATTTATTTTCAGAGAGAAGGGAAGGGAAGGAGAAAGAGAGGGAAAGAAACATCCATGTGTGTTTGCCTCTCACATACCCCACTACTGGGGACCTTACCTGAAACCCAGGCACGTGCCCTGACTGGGAATCAAACTGGTGACCCTTTGGTTAGCAGGTTGGCACTCAACCCACTGAGCCACACCAACCAGGGCTGATGGTGGTTTCTTTAGCCATGCTGAGGTTTTTTAGTTTGATGTAGTTTGTTTGTTTTTTCCTTATTCCTTTGCCATAGGAGATATATTGTCAAAAACATTGCTATGTGGGATATCTGAAATTTTCCTACTTATGTTTTGCACAAAGACTTTTATGGTGTCATGATTTATATTTAAGCCTTTCATCCATTTTGAGTTTATTCTGGTGTGTGGTGTTAGTTGGTGGCCTAGTTGCACTTTTTTTTGCATGTACCATTAGAGTTCTCCGAACACCATTTATAAAAGAAGCTATCTTTACTTTGTTTTATGCTCATGCCTCCTTTGTCATATATTGCTTGACCATAGAGACTCGGGCTTATTTATGGGTTCTCTATTCTGTTCTATTGATCTATGTGTCTGTTCTTATGCCAGTACCAGACTGTTTTGATTACGATTGCCTTGTAATCTAGTTTGATATCAGGTACTGTGATCCCTCCCACTTTGTTCTTCTTTCTCAAGATTTCCAAAGTTATTTGGGCTCCTTTTTGGTTCCGTATAAATTTTTGAAGTATTTACTCTAGATCTGTGAAATATACCATTGGTATTTTAATAGGAATTTTGTTAAGTCTATCTATTAGGTTGTTTATTTTAGATGTTTCTATCTATTTTAAGTAGGCTTCTATTGCTATGAACTTCCCTCTCAGTACTGTTTTCACTGTGTCCAATAGGTTTTGGGTTGTTGTGTGTTCATTTTCATTTACTCTCAGGTACTTTTTAATTTCTTCTTTGACTTCATTGTTAACCCATTCATTATTTAATAACAAGTTATTCACTCTCCATATATGTGAATGTTTTTGAGTTTTTTCCTTGAGGTTGGGTTCTAGTTTCAATCCATTGTGATCTGAGTGTAGATATGATTGATATGATTTCAATTTTCTTCAATTCGTTGAGGCTTGTTTTGTGTCCTACCATGTGGTCTATCTTTTAAAATGTCCCTTGTGCATTTGAAAAGAATGTATATTTTACTTCTGTGGGGTGAGAAGTTCTGTATATAACAATTAAGTGTATTTGATCTAGAGTATTGTTCAGTGCCACAACATCTTTTTTGATTCTATGATTGGAAGATTTATTCATCATTGGCAATGGGGTGTTAAAACCTCCTATGATGAGTTTGTTGCTATCATTATCTTTCTTGAAGTCCTCGAAGATTTCCCTTATATATTTATATGCTCCAATGTTGGGTTCGTATATATTTACAAGGGTTATCTCTTCTTGATGAATTGCTGTGTTAAGTATTATGTAGTTTCCTTCTTTGTCTCTTTTTTATGGCCTTTGTTTTAAAATATATTTTGTGTGATATTGCTACCACAGCTTTTTTTAGGTCTGTTTTCTTGGAATAGTTTTTTCCCATCACTTCACTTTCCATCGGTGTGGATTTTTTGTTCTGAGGTAGGTCTCTTGTAAACAGCATATATCTGAGCCATGTTTCTTTTATCCATTCAGCTACCCTATGTCTTTTGGTTAGAACATTTAATCCATTTACATTTATGGTTATTATTGATAGATACTTATTCATTGCCATTTTTTTCATACCTGTGTTCCTCTCTCTCTTTTTATTAAGCTTCTTAAAGTAGTCCCTTTAGCATCTCTTGTGATGCTTGTTTGGTGGAGGTGTATTCTTTCAGCCTTCTTTTGTCTAGAAATCTCCTTATTTCACCTTCCATTTCAATTGAGAACCATGCTGGGCAGAGTAGTCTTGGTTGCAGGCCTTTGCTTTTCATCATTCAGAATATTTCTTGCCATTCTTTTCCGCCTTGTAGTTTTTGTTGAGAAATAAGCTGACAGCCATTTTGTAGCTCCCTTGTATGTTTCTCCCTAGCTGCCTTTAAGATTTTCTCTTTGTGTTTGAATTTTGCCACTTTCATTATGATGTGTCTCATAGTGGGCCTCTTTGGGTTCCTCTTGATTGGGACCCACTGTGCTTCCTGGATTTGTGTGACTATTTCCTCATCAAGTTAGGGAAGTTTTCTGCCATTAGTTTTTCAAACACATTTTCTATCCCTTGCTCCTCTTCTTCTCCTTCTGGTATCCCTATGATATGAATATTATTACATTTCATGTTGTCCTGCAGTTTCCTTAATGCCTCTTCATTCTTTTTGAGTCTTTTTTCATTTTATTGCTCTGTCTGGCAGTTGTTTTCTACCTTGTCCTCCAGCTCAATGATTCAATCCTGTGCTTCACCAAGTCTGCTTTTAATTCCTCCTAATGTATGCCTCATTTCAGATATTGCTTTCTTCATTTCCTTCTCGCTCTTATTGATAATTTCTGTGTCCTATATCATGCTGGTGTATTCACATTAAGTTCTTTGTAGCTTCCCTGGAGTTCCTTGTAGTTCTCACTGAGCTCCTTGTGCATCCTTATAACTATTATTTTGAACTCAATGTCTGATAGTTTGCTTGCCTCAATTTCATTTAGCACTCTTTCTGGAGATTACTCCTTTCCTTTAAATTGTTTTTTTTTTTCTTTGTCTACTCATTGTAGGTGAGTCTTTTTGTTTGTTTGTGTGCATTAGATTGACCTTTTTTGTATCATTTTCTTTGTGGAATGATCTTCCAAGGTAGGAGACCTGTATGCTTCAGTGGTTCAGTCTCTTTGATTTCTGAGCTTTATGCTCTTGGGATGCCTTTTCTGTCATTTATGTTGGTTCTCTGGTTGTAATTAGGTTTTGGTTGTTGTTGGGTCATTCTTTGGTGGGTCCCTTCCTTTGGCTAGCTGACTGAGAGTCACACCACCCACCATGTCTTGTATGCTGTTGTACAGGTGCTGCCAGAACAAAACAAAACAACTCAGGAAACAAACTCACACCCTTAAAAACAACTCCCACCAACAATCACCCTATCAACAGCAGATGAGCAATTATTAATAAAGATGTAAAGAGATTAAAGCTATCATAAAAAAGAAAAAATGAATGAGATGCCTAACTGAAAGGAAAATGATTTTAAGAGGGTAGAAGAAGGAGCAGTAATAAGTGTAAAAAAGAGAAACAAGGCAAAGAAAGAAAGAGAATAAAATTTACCGTAAATAAAAAGGGAGGGATGAAGGCAGAATGGAATGAGGGAAGGGATGCATATAGTTTAAGTTTAAACAAAAAATTTTAAAAATATATAGTGAAAAAATAGGAACCATATTGGAGACAAAATCTACTACAGCAATGAACAACAAGTTCATTGAACTTGTTCATATGAACAACAAGTGAGCAAAGATTAATGTAGGTGGAATGGGAATAAGAAGGAAACAAAGAAAGAAAGGCTTATGAGATGTCTAGAGGAAAGAAAAGTGATTTTGAGAGGATAGAGGGAGAAAGAATACTAAGATTGAGGAATGAAAGCCAGTCTAAGACAGGGAAAAATAAAATTTAAAATGCAAAAAAGAAAGGGGCAGGAGGAAGGCAAGATGGAATAGGAGAGGGGAATGATAAAATTTGAGATTTGAAACACAAAAATAATAAAGATCTAGAAATAAAATTGAAGAAATGCAACAATATCCACTATATCAACAACCAATGAGCAAATACTGATACAGGTGGAGAGAGAATAAGGGCATTTTAAGAATGGGAAAAAGAATGTGGGATGACTAATGACAAGAAAAATGGTTTGAGAGGCTGGAGTGGAGAGAGATAGTAACAGTGCAGAATAGAAATGAGTCATAGCAAGGGAAAATAAAAAATTTAAAATGAAAATAAGAAGAGGAAGGAAGAATGTAAAATGGAATAAGAAAAGGGTGGAACAAAATATGAGCTTTGAAATAAACTAAAATATAAAAGCTAGTGAAATAATAGGCACAAACTGAAAGAAAATAAATGAATGTTAAAAAGCTATGCAGGAGAGAAAATAACACAAATCATAAAGAAGACAATGAAGGAATTTGTCTCAGTGGAATCCAGTGTTTACCATTGTCTTCTCTTTCAGGATCCACCCCAGGTGATGTCAGATCCTGTCCTAGTTTGGCCCTAGGCAGCCTGTTCGAGACTACAAGTGATCCACAGTCTGTGGATGTCTCCTTCAGATTTGGCTGGACCCCACTGTTCTGCCTTGCCAGCTTCCCATCAACCCAGGTCTCAGGAAAAAATTCATTTAATGACCCAAGAGAACTGCCAGTACCTTCTCCACCTTCTTCCAGAAGAGGTCTCTGGTGCTATTGGGAGGATGGGAACCCTGGGTCACCACATGGGGCACTCACTATTCAGTCTTCAGAGAAGATGGTGGGAGTATTTCTCCATCCTCTCACCATGTCTTGGTCTGCCCCTGACTTTTTCCAATAATGTATAGTATCTGGTGAATTAGCTGTCCATTTCCTGTGAGGGGCCAATCTGTGTAAAAGGGGCAGCTCTTTCCTGCTTGGCCCAGACAGCAGCCTTGTCTAGGTACCAAGTCTGGGCATGGCCCCTGAATCCCCCTTGTTGTGCCTGTCTCTAATGTCTCTGTTCTGCTGGTGTCAGTGGATCAGGGCCCAAGGAACAGTATAGCTTGTAGAGTCTGATAAAGGGCCCTTTCAGAGATTTTTCTTCTTCCCCTGCAGAAATGTACCAAGTGGGGGGCTCCTGAGCCTGATCTCAGCCATCTGCAGAGTCAGATCACTGCAGTGATCCTGCATGTGCAGCATTGGGCTCACCCTTCTGTGAGGGGAACTGCCTGGCTGCAGCAAATCTCAGGTGTTCAGCTCTAGTCCCTAGTATGCCACTCTCTCGCAGGCAGCTAAGGCCTGAACTCTCCACTCTGTTCCATCCCCTTCTCATCAGCCATCATGGGTTGGGTCCCACAGTCCATTCAGTGTGACTCTATCCCTCTGAGTTCTTTGTTAGCAGAGCCTCAATGCATGTGTGCTTTCGCACACAAGTACCAGTCCTTGCCAAGTCTGGAGTCTCCCCACAGGTCCTCTTTCAAAACAGTTTCTCTGTGGCCCCCACATTGCAGCACAGAGCCCTAGAGGCCCTGTTTTCCACCTACTCCCCCTTCCCGAAAGTCATCAAGTCTCTTTTGGTCATGGCTGGCCACTGCTTGCCAGAACCTCCAATTGTTTTAGATAAAGTTTATCTCTGGATCTCTCCCTGATGGCACTGGGATGAGTCCTGCAGGGATATTGTAACATGGGGCAGTGGCGGTGTGCTGTCCTCACTCCCTTCAGTGATTCTCGGCCTCAGGCAGGCCTGCTCCCACCATGTTGTTTCTGCACTAAACACTTCCCTACCCATCTATCTC
>PVKM010004669.1:31879-51341 GCA_004027735.1 Carollia perspicillata
TTATGCTACTTATTCTCTGTACCTTTCCCCCTCTCTCCCCCTCCCACTCCCCTGCTGATAACCTTCCATGTGATCTCCATTTCTGTGGTTCTGTTCCTGTTCTAGTTGTTTGCTTAGTTTGTTTTTGTTTTAGGTGTGTTTTTTAATAACTGTGAGTTTGTTGTCATTTTACTGTTCATATTTTTTAATCTTCTTTTTCCTCGGATTAGTGAACTTTTTGAAGGGCAGAGGCTATGTTGTGTTTTTAATATGTGTGTACTGGGTGGCAATTGAGCATCTAAATGGAAATGTCTAGCACATAACTGGACACATAAGTCCCATTAACATTTCATATAATAAGGGCTTGGTGATGATGAACTCCTTGAACTTGACCTTATCTGAGAAGCACTTGATCTGCCCTTCCATTCTAAACAATAGCTTTTTTGGGTAGAGTAATCTTGGATGTAGGTCCTTGCCTTTCATGACTTGGAATACTTCTTTCCAGCCCCTTCTTGCCTGTAAGGTCTCTTTTGAGAAATCAGCTGACAGTCTGATGGGAACTCCTTTGTAGATAACTGTCTCTTTATCTCTTGCTGCTTTTAAGATCTTCTCCTTATCTTTAATTTTGGATAACGTAATGATGTGCCTTGGTGTGTTCCTCCTTGGGTCAAACTTCTTTGGGACTCTCTGAGCTTCCTGGACTTCCTGGAAGTCTATTTCCTTTGCCAGATTGGGTAAGTTCTCCTTCATTATTTGTTCAAATAAGTTTTCACTTTCTTGGTCTTCCTCTTCTCCTTCTGGTATCCCTACAACTCGGATGTTGGAACTTTTAAAGATGTCCTGCATTCCCCTCCATCCTGCACTCCCCAAGGGGGGGGGGATGGGAAAACTATAATGGCATAATCAATAAAATATATTTTTTAAAAAGAAACAAAACAAAACAAAACAAAAAGATGTCCTGGAGGTTCCTAAGCCTCTCTTCATTTTTTTTTTTTTTAATTATTGTTTTTTCATTCTTCTCTGGTTGAATGTTTCCTTCTTCCTTCTGGTCC
Organism: Carollia perspicillata; assembly: GCA_004027735.1. Classification (NCBI taxonomy): domain Eukaryota; kingdom Metazoa; phylum Chordata; class Mammalia; order Chiroptera; family Phyllostomidae; genus Carollia; species Carollia perspicillata. Next base: position 32,911 of record PVKM010004669.1, read on the forward strand.
ACACTGTTGATTTGAGTCCCACTTTCCTTCCTGTCACTGTTGGTTCCCTGTACATTTTCCTTTTTTTCACTTAGCATAGCCTTCATTTTTTCATCTAATTGGCAACCATATTCAACCAACTCTGTGAGCATCCTGATTACCAGTGTTTTGAACTGTGCATCTGATAGGTTGGCTATCTCTTTGTCGCTTAGTTGTATTTGCTCTGGATGTTTGAGCTGTTCTTCCATTTGGGCCATTCTTTTGTTGTTTTGGCATGCCTGTTACATAGTAAAGGGTAGAGCCTTAGGTGTGCACCAGGGCGGGGCAACCCACGTGGTTGTGCTGTGTCATGATGCTATATGTGGGGGAGGGGTCCAAGAGGGAACATTGCTGCTTGCTCTGCTCTCTGCTGGTTTGCAGTTACTTTCCCCGCTACCCACAATCAAATTGGGCCCTTCTGGTGCTGATTCCCAGATGGGTGGGCTTGTGTATGTTCTAGGACAATGTTGGTCTCTCCAATGAACTCTCCTGTGAGGCTGAGAGTTTCTCCCACTGCTGCTTCAAACCCCACAGGTGTTTCCAATCAGAGGCTTTGAGGCTTTATTTACTGGCTCTGAAACCCTGGGTTGCTGGGTCTGTCTTGCTCCCCAGTTGTTCCTCCTGGTTTATCTTCACGTGAATGTGGGACCACTCAGTCTACAATCCTCTACTTCACTGGGTCCTCTGGCCGCTGCCTTGCCATGAGTACTCTTTGCCTGGCTGCTGGGCTCTGCCCCTCCTACTGGTCAGGATGAATGTTTCTTCTTTAACTCCATGATTGTTGGACTTCCATACAGTTCAATTTTCTGTCAGTTCTGGTTGTTTTTTGTTTTTTAATTTGTTGTTGTCTTCCTTTTGGTTGTACGAGGAGGCACTGTGTATCTACCTATGCCTCCATCTTGGTGGGAAGTCTGTAGTATTCTTTTTTAAATTTTATTGTTATTGTTAAGCTCTTTGTAGTACTTTTGTATAATACTTTTCATTTCTGTAAGTTGGCAGTCATACATTTATGCTCGAGTTTAGTAATTTTGCTCTTCTCTCTTCTTCTGTTGGTAAATTCAGCTAAAGTTTTGCCACTTTTCTCTGTCATTGCAAAATTCAGTTTTTGATTTTGTCGATTTTATTGTTTTTATTCTCTCTTTCATTAATATCTTCTCAAATTTTTAACATTTTCATTATTTTTGCACACTTTGGGTTTAGTTTTCTCCCCTTTTTCTAGCTTCTTAATTTGGAAGATTAGGTTATTTATTTTTTATTTCTTGTTTTTTTTTTAATAAAAGTGTTTTTAATTCCCTCTAAGCCCAGCTTTTGCTGCATTCCATACATTTTTGTTTGTGTTTTCATTTATATTCATTGCAAAGTACTTTATTTTGTGATTTCTTCTTTGACACACTGTTTATTCACTGTGAGTTAATATTTACATATTTGTGGTTTTCCCAAATTTCTTTCTGTTATTGATTTATGCTTTCATTCAATTGTTTTGGAAAATGTACTTTGTATGATTTTTATTCTCTTGAACTTATTGAGACTTGTTTTATGGTCAAGGACATGGTCTATCTGGGAAAATATTCCTTGTGTCCTTGAAAAAAAAAGTATATTCTGCTGTAGCCAGTTAGCACATTTATGTGTGTCTGTTAGGTTCAGTTGGTTTGCAGTGTTGTTCAAGTCTTCAATTTCCCTGTTGATCTATCCATTATTGTTCTATTTATTTATCCTAGTTATTATAAATATGATTGCAAGTGGGACCTTGATGTCTACAACTCTTATTGAACTATTTATCCCTCCAATTTTGTCAGTTTTGCTTTATGTATCTTAGGGTTATCTTGTTAGGTGTCTACATGCATACTTTTGTTGCAATTGTTATATACTCTTGAGGGATTGTCCCATACATCTTATGACATATCCTCCTTTTTCTTTAGGAACATTTTTTTGTGTTAAAGTCAATTTGATACTAGTATAGCCATTCTAGCACTCTTTTGTGACCATTTACGTGGTATAATTTTGGAGTTCCACTTTCTGTTGATTTGCTCATGTCACTTCTTGAGTTATTCTATAAATACATCTAAATATTTTCCTAAGTATCAAGTTTTGAGAGCATTTTGTCCTTATTTATGATACTGCATTGTGATCTGAGTGCCTAATCCATATGAATAACTTTATTTTGTGAATTTATGGAATGTGTTTTAACTTGTAATTTTAGAATTTGAAGAAACCATAGTTAACTGGAATTAAAATGTAAAACCATTTTGATTTCATTTTTTGCTGAACATATTTTTATTGTACCTGCAACAACTTTCACAAGCCACTCAGGACAAAGACACTAATGAATGCAATAGAATATTTATATGCTGGTCCAAGATTTTGCACTATTCAAGGCTCATCATTCAAATACATATTTTGGTGTCAAACTGACCTCGATTCAAATACTAGTCCTATAACTACTAACTATGTGACCTTGAACAAGTGACTTAACCTCACGTTCTTGGATATGTTACATAACACAAATGTCCCCAGTTTTCTCCTTAGTAATATTAATATATGACATTTTTACAGGGTTATTGTTAATATTAAACAAAATTGTTAATGATAAGAATGGCTGGAACAGAAGCTACGTGAAGGTATAAATGTAAAATGTTAGATGGGGCCAGATCACAGAGATGGGTATATAGGAAGTATTTCATAACACGTATTGCTTTCCCTTTTCCTTATGTATTCCTATATAAAAAAATATCAAACAATATCAAAGTATTCCTCCAAAAGATTTGGTAGGATCTGTTAACTGAATTAGCTGACTTTCATTTGCTTTTTTATTATTTGGTTCTAAATAAAAGTTAATGACAGCAACATTCCATTAACTTGAGAGTTCTAATTGGCTGAGTTCCAATTAATTGAGTTTTTACCTTCTACTAGCAACTGAGAGTTAAGTTTAACTAGAGAAACGTACTCTTGATCCTTTGAGTGTATAATTTTGAAAGGAAAAGTGATAAAACAAATCATTCACTCAAAGGCCTGTAATAAATTCTTAGACTATTTTAAGGCTCTTGAGTGTCATCAAATATTATATTTCTCAAAAAGAAATTTAATCCAGTAAAACTTTGATTCAAGTGAACTAAAATTAAGCTTTTCAATCAATTAATTTAGCTTCCTTTGGCTAAATGTGTTTGGTATTGAAATACCAGTATAAGAAGAATAAACATTTTAAGTCAATTTACAAACTATTAGCAGTTACTGAAAAGTCCTCTTTTTATGTACTTAAATGTAGTCCACTTTTTGAGGATTTAACCTTTTTTAATAGCATCATTTGGTATTAAGATAGGAAAAGTGAATCATTAATAAAATTGAAGCCATCCTATTGTACTTTTAAATCCGTATACACCTTTCTTCTATTTAATTCATCTAAGTTCAACTATTCATTCATTTCATTTTTATCCCCTTTAACTTTTCTACATGTTTTCTGCACGTTGATTTTATGTATTGTGTAGATATGTGTACAAGGGGGGACCCAAGAAATTGAATTAACTTATAAAAATGTGTATTTATTCTTCTGTGTTTAAATTTCAGACACCTTCAAAGTACTCTCCATTTGATACAATACACCTATTGAGACATTTTTTTCCATTGCTCAAAACAGTTTTTGAACTCATAAATTTTGATGACTTTTAGTATTTCTGTTGTTTTTTGTTTCACTCCTTCCACATTGGCTAAATGTTTCTCTTTGAGGAAATTTTTCATCCAGAGAAACAAAAAAGAGTCCCTCAGGGAGAGATTGGGTGAATATGGTGGGTGGGGCATAGGGGTCATGCCAGTTTTAGTCAAAAACTTCTGAACACTCAGTGTAGTGTGGGCAGGTGCTCTTGTAAATCACCCACCATGAATGGGCAGATGCATTGAAAGAGTCTTCAGAAAAAAAAATGCATTGAAACCAAATGCAGCCTCTCACACCAGCTGATACACTGATACAGATGGATTCCTAGATCACTCACCTAGCAGAGGAAGCCTGTACTATAAGGGGCCCATCCTCCAGGAGATAATTCTGGATATCTTTGTGTTCCCCCCACCCTTGTATATACTTACACCTACTTTTCTACAACATATGCATCTTACACTTTTTTTCCTTTCTTTTTCTTAATCCTCACCCAAGTAATTTTAAAAATTGATTCCAGAAAGAGAGGATGGGAAGAGGGGGAGAGAGAGAGAAACATCAATGTGAGAGACAAACATTGATCTGTTGCCTCCTGCATGCACCGTGACTGGGGATTGAACCTGAAATCCAGGTATGGGCAGTGACTGGGGATCAAACCCAAAGCCTTTTTTTTGGTGTATGGGACAATGCTTCAAGCAACTGAGCTACTTGGCCAGGGCTGCATCTTACTCTTGAATGTCAACTTTGTGGTTTATAAAATATATCCATATATCTTATTTATTTATCACAATAACTCTCTGACTTCAGCATTTTACCCCATTTTTATCTTTCGAAGTGAGGAAGCCTACATTTTTAATCCAGTATAAGGTTTTTTAACCCCCTTCTCCACTATTTAAATAATGTTCAGTATTTAAACATAAAAATAAGTGCTGTCTCTTTTGGAATAATTGGAATCCCACAATCATTCCAGTGGGATTCAGAGGCTCCCAACATTTTGGTCCTATTCTTACAACACTCTACGGTGTAAAAGTTTGGTCTTTTGAGAGTAGATTTACTTTTTGGTAAGGGCATATAATCTCCAAAAAGCCAAGTCTGATGAGCAATGGTGGTGGAGGTGGGGGTGGGGAGTGTATCAAACAGGGTAATGCTGTTTTTGTTAAAGACTAGGTGTGGATCTGAAGGAATGAGTGTACTTTTCTTGTATGACTCAGATACTGGCTCTAGGCATTTCCCTAGGAGGAGTTCCAAAATGAGATGTACTGGCATTGAAGAGGCTACTTCTGAAAACAAAAGAGACATGGATGTTTTAAATGCTGAGGATTTTATTGAAACAAAGTAGTCTCATTGCATTTTAGGCAGGCAGTGGTCATTACAGGGTAGAGGACCAGCCTGTTCCCTGAAGATTTAAATATAATTTCACTTTTACTGACCACACCTTCTGTAAAACAAAGCCTTCAACCACTTATTTTGAAAACCCTAGGCCCCACCTACTTAAGTAACATTTAGCCTTTAGTAAGCATTTCTTTAGGAAATATCTTAATGAAGCAAAGTGCCTCTATTGATTGGATTGAGGAATCTCAAAAGTTAGGTGACTTACTCTAAATTTCCCTAATATAAAGAACATGTTGCATGTAGATTGTACTATGCTCATAGGAATAGTGACTCAGTATAGGACTAAGAAGCAAATGTAATTGGTAACATTCAACATCCTTTTTATTCTGTGTCCATTGTGTTAAAAGGGACTTCTATTAAGGATCCAGCAACAGTACCATGATGTGAAATGCAAATGGGAGTCAGGAGAAATCACACTTATGGGTATTAAGGAGTAGTCAGTCTTGTGGTGTCTTTTTTCTTTGCCATGGAAATGCGGCCAACTCTCAGTGGCAGGGCATGCAGCCCACCTGCACACACACAGCATATAGCACAGCAGGAGTGGGACAAAGAGAGGGAGAGGAACTTTCAATGCCTTTCCAGAAGGTCACCAAATTTCCATACTCCTGTGAAAAGACCTTGATACCTCTCCTTATAATGCTTTGTCTGGGAAGAGTAAGCATCTGGAAATTGACCTTGGTTAGGGATCTTGGAATCTACAAACCCATGGGAAAAATGGATTTTTCCATTACATTATGCAGTGACACAGTCAGGGGGTTCAGTTCTTGGACTATCTTGCAGTAAAGGAGCACAGAAGTACTCCTTTAAGAGAAGTGGGTACTTGAAATATTGGTGGGAACCCTTTGTAAAGTATATAATTGTCTAACCACTATGCTGTATACCAAAAACTAATGCAAAGTACTATGGAATGTAAACTGTAATGAAAAGAAGTTTTTAAAAAAGAATATTCACTTGTGATTAGAGTTTGCTGCTGTAGCATGTTTCCTTAAAAGGCAAAGAGCCTTGCAAGGGGGATGGTACTGCCTAGAGAGGATGAACCTTAACATTTGTTTTGACTTTTGAATGTTACAGCCAAGGCTGGACTGTTCTTTTCCTTTTGGGCTTTGATTTAAGCCTTAGTCATTCATTACACATTGCTATGAACCATTGATTTAAATTCCACTGTCTTTCCTCATACTGTCCTCTTTGTTCTGCTTTCCTAGGTCCATTAAAGGACTCATTTCATAGGAACCCTATTAAGAAAAATCAATAGTCTTTCCAAATTTTCCTCCTCTCTCTAGTAAAATAACCTGTATTATGAAGTTTTATATTTGTATCTGAGTGTTTGGACCTTTTAAATGCCAGAAGTATATAAGAAAAACACTTTGATAAATGTACTACTTAAGTATATTCCATTTTTATATTCAATTTTTAAAGATTTTTTGAGGTATGTAAAATGTATAGGTCTAAATGGAATTACATTTTCATTCCTACTTACATGTCACCAGGGCAACTAGAATCCTTAAACAAGTATCAGAGTTAACAGTTGCAGGTGAAATCTGGGGAAGGTTATACTGCCCAGGAGGCCTACACCCCAAAGCTGGATGCCTAAGTCTTCCCACACAGGGAGGAAAGAGGTTGAAATTGCTTAGAAATACTTCACAGATGTAAATTGTAGCTATCAGTGGTTTGGAAATGAAAACATGGGATTCTGTGGCTTTGATCTGTTGGTTGTAGCACATTATTCATTTTTTGTGCATCTGCAGAAAGAGTGCAAGTTATAAAAAGTTGCATTTACCAAGGAAATACTGTACCATATACCAGTTGTCTCCAAGGAGCTACAAAGTTTGTTTTTGTTCTTGTAATTTTATTATCTTTCATGTATGTAATTTTTAATTTTTAATTTTTATGTTTTGCAATTGTTCCAGTTATATGTCCATTTGCCTCCCTCTACCTAGCCCACCCCCACTTCCATAGTCAATCAGAACCCACTTGTCCATGTCCATGGGTCCTTCATATATGTTCCTTGACTAATCCCTTCATCTTATTTCAAACAATATCCCCTCCTTCCTCCTGCTCTCTAACTGCTGTCAGTCTATTCTGTGATTCTATGCCTCTGGTTCTAATCTGCCGATTAGCTTATTTTGTTCATTAAATTCCACTTATACATATTTATTGTTGTTCAAGTAAGGTTGTCTCCATTTTCATTCCACCATGCTCCCCTGCCCCACACAACCCCACCTCCCACCCTCGAACCTACTCCCCCTGGCTTTGTTCATGTGTCCATTACACATGTTCCTTAATGGCCCTTTCCCTATTTTCCCCCATTATTTTTCTCCTCCCTCCCCTCAGGTTACTGTCAGTTTGTTCTTAATTTCACTATCTCTGGTTATATTTTGCTTGCTTGTTCATTTTGTTGATTAAGTTCCACTTATAGGTGAGATCATATGGTATTTGTCTTTCATCATCTAGATTACTTCACTCAGCATAATGCAATCCAATTCCATCCATGCTGTCCCAAAGGGTGGGAGCTCCTTCTTTCTTTCTGTTGCATAATATTCCACCGTGTAAATGTACCATAGTTTTTGTCATCCAGTCATTTACTGGTGGGCACTTAGGTTGCTTCAAGCATTTGACTATTGTAAATTGTGCTGCTGTGAACATTGGGGTGCATAGGTTCTTTTGAATTGGTGTTTCAGAATTCTTAGGATATAATCCCAGCAGTGGAATTGTTGGGTCAAAAGACAGTTCCATTTTTAGTTTTTGAAGGAAATTCCATACTGTTTTCCACAGTGAATACACCAGTCTGCATTACCACCAGCAGTACACTAGGGTTCCCTTTTCTCCATAATCTTGCCAGCAGTTGTTATTTGTTGATTTGGTTATGATGGCAGTCCTGACCAGTGTGCAGTGGTATGTCATTGTGGTTTTAACTTGCATCTGTCTGATGGCTAGTGATGCTGAGCATCCTTTCATGTGTCTGTACCCTCTGTATGTCCTCCTTGGAGAAGTGTCTGTTCGAGTCCTTTGCCCATTTTTTAATTGGATTGTTTGTCTTCCTGGAGTGGAGTGGAGTGGTGTGAGTTCTTCATATATTTTGGAGATCAAACCCTTGTCTGAGGTATCGTTAGCAAATATATTTTCCCATATGGTTGCTTCCCTTTCCATTTTACTGCTGTTTACTTTAGCCTTGCAGAAACTTCTTATTTTGATGAAGTCCCATTTGTTTATTCTTTCCTTTATGTCCCTTGTTCTAGGATGAATATCAGTGAAAATATTGCTGCATGGAATATATAAGATGTTCCTGTCTATGTTCTGCTCTAGGACTTCTTTTGTGCCATGACATATTTAAGTCTTTTATCCACCTTGAATTTATTTTTGTGTATGATGTAAGTTGGTGATTGAGTTTCATTTTTTTTGCATGTAGCTGTCCAGATCTCCCAACACCATTTGTTGAAGAGGCTACCATTACTCCATTTTATGCTTCTGCTCTCTTTGTTGAATATTAATTGACCATAGAGACTTGGTTTACTTCTGAGTTCTCTATCCTGGTTCATTTGTCTATTTTTCTACTCTTATGCCAGTACCAGGCTGTTTTGATTACAGTGGACTTGTAATATAGTTTGATATCAGGTATTGTGATCTCTCCTACTTTGTTCTTCTTTCTCAAAATTGCTACAGCTATTTGGAGTCATTTGTGGTTCCATATAAATTTGTGAAATGTTTGTTCTATATCTGTGAAATATTATTGGTACTCTAATAGGAGATGTATTGAATCTATAAATTGCTTTGGGTAATATGGACATTTTAATGATGTAAATTATTCCAATCCATGAACACAGTATATGCTTCCATTTATTGTGTCTTCCTTAATTTCTTTCTTTAGTGTTGTATAGTTTTCTGAATATAGGTCCTTTACCTCCTTGGTTAGGTTTATTCCAAGGTACTTGATTTTTCTTGTTGCTATAGCAAGTGGGAATTTTTTTCTTGGTTTCTGCTTCTGCTGTTTCATTATTGGTATACAAAAATGCCTTTGATTTCTGGATATTGACTTAGTATCCCGCTGTCTTGCCAAATTCATTTATTAGGGTGAGCAGTTTTTGGGTGGAGTCTACAGGATTTTCTATGTACACTATTATATTATCTGCAAACAGTGACAGTTTTGTTTCCTCCTTTCCGATTTGGATGCCTTTTATTTCCTTTTCTTGTCTGATTTCTGTGGCTAAAACCTCCAACACTATATTGAATAGAAGTGGTGAAAGTGGACAACCTTGTCTTGTTCCTGATCTTAGTGGAAAAGCTTTTAGTTTTTGTCCATTGAGTATGATGTTGGCTGTAGGTTTCTCATATATGGCCTTTATTGTGTTGAGAAATGCTCCCTTTATTCCCACCTTACTCAGTGTTTTCATCATAAATGGGTGCTGAACCTTATCAAATGCTTTTTCTGCATCTATTGATATGATCATGTTTTTTGCCTTTGCTTTTGTTTATGTAGTGTATTATATTTACTGATTTGCAAATGTTGAACCATCCTTGCATCCCTGGGATAAATCCCACTTGGTCATGGTGTATGATCTTTTTAATGTATTGTTGGATGCGGTTTGCTAATATTTTGTTGAGGATTTTAGCATCTGTGTTAATCAGTGATATTGGCCTGAAGTTTTCTTTCTTTGTTGTATCTTTATCTGGTTTTGGGATTAGGATGATGTTGGCTTCATAAAAAGAGTTTGGGAGTCTTCCATCACTTTGGATGTTTTGGAATAGTCTGTGAAGGATAGAGGTTAGCTCTTCCTTAAATGTTTTGTAGAATTCTCCTGTGAAACCATCTGGTCCCAGGCTTTTGTTTGTTGGGAATGTTTTGATTACTGTTTCAATTTCATCTGCTGTTATTGGTCTGTTTCTTCTTCATTTAGTTTTGGAAGATTATATTTTTCTAGAAATTTGTCCATTTCACCTAGGTTTTGAATTTTTTGGGCGTACAGTTCTCCATAGTAATTTCTAACAATCCTTTGTATTTCTGTGGTGTCAGTTGTAATCTCTCCTCTTTCATTTCTAGTTGTGTTTATTTGGATCCTCTCTCTTTTTTTCTTGATGAGCCTATGTAAGGGCTTGTCTATTTTATTTATATTTTTCAAAGAACCAGCTCCTTGATTCATTGATCCTAAGAATTGTGCTTTTTGTCTCTATGTCATTTAATTCTGCTCTGATCTTCGTTATTTCCTGCCTTCTACTAGCTCTGGGCTGTCTTAGTTGTTGTTCTTTGACTTCTTGTAGGCGAAGGGTTAGGTTGTTTGTTAGAAATGTTTCTATCTTTTTTAGGTAGGCCTGTATTGCTATGAACTTCCCTCTCAGGACTGCCTTTGCTGTGTCCCATAACTTTTGGATTCTTGTGAGTTCATTTTCATTTGTTTCCAGAAAATTTTTGATTTCTTTCCTAATTTCATTCTTGACCCATTCATTGTTTAATAGCATGCTATTCAGTTTCCATGGGTTTGAGTGATTTGTGTTTTTTCCCTTGGGGTTGGTTTCTAATTTCAGTCCCTTGTGGTTGGAGAAAATGCTTGGTATGATTTCAATTTTCTTGAATTTGTTGAGGCTTGTTTTGTGTTCTATCATGTGGTCTATCTTTGAAAATGTTCCATGTGCATTTGATTAGAATGTGTATTTATCTCCTTTGGGATGAAGGGCTTCATATATATCAGTTAAGTCCATTTCATCTAGAGCTTTGTTCAATGTCACATCATTTTTGTTGATATTTTGTTTGGAGGATTTGTCCACTTTTGACAGTGGGTTGTTTAAATCCCCTACTATAATTGTGTTGCTGTCAATATCCTTGAAATCCTCTAAGATTTTCTTTGTGTATTTTGGTTCTCCTATGTTGGGTGCATAAATATTTGCAATGTTTATGACTTCTTGGTGGATTCTTCCCTTGAGTATTATGAAGTGACCTTCTGGGTGTCTCTTTATGGCCCCTTTTTTGAAGTCTATTTGGCCTGATATGAGTATTGCTACCCAGGCTTTTTTTTCTGTCCATTTGCTTGGAAAATTTGTTTCCAGCCCTTTACTTTCAATCTGTGTAGGTCTTTTGTCCTAAGGTGGGTCTCTTGTAGGCAGCATATGTGTGGGTCATTCTTTCTTATCCATTCAGCTATTCTATGTCTTTTACTTGGAACATTTAATCCATATACTTTTAAGGTTATTATTGATAGGTTCTTTTTCATTGTTATTTTCGTACCTGTGTTCCTCTCTCTCTGTCTCTCTTTTCCTTCCTTTCCTTAAAGCACACCCTTTAGCATGTCTTGCAGAGCTGGTTTGGTGGAGGTGTATTCTTTTAGACTTCTTTTATTTGAAAAGCTCCTTATTTGGCCTTCTATCTTGATGGAAAGTCTTGCTGGGTAAAGTATCATTTGTTGTAGTCCTTTAGTTCTCATTACTTGGAATATTACTTGCCACTCTCTTCTGGCTTGAAGCGTTTCCATTGAGAAGTCAGTTCCTAACCTTATTGGGGCTCCCTTGTATGTTATTTCCTTTTTCTCCTTTGCTGCCTTTAAGATTCTCTCTTTGTCTTGGCATTTTGCCATTTTAATTATGATGTGTCTTGGGGTGGGCCTTTTTGGGTTCCTCTTGATTGGGACTCTCTGTGTTTCTTGGATTTGTGTGACTTTTTCTCTCATTGTATTAGGGAAGTTTTCCATCATTACTTTTTCAAAAAGGTTGTCTATCCCATTTTCTTCTGCTTCTCCTCCTGGTATCCCTATTACTCGGATATTATTATGTTTCATATTGCCTTGTATTTCTCTTAATCCCTCTTCATTTTTTCTGAGCCTCTTTTCCTTTTCCTGCTCTTTCTGGGTGTTTTTTTTTTTTTCTATTTGTCCTCCAGCTCGCTGATCTGATCTGCTTCATCTATCCTGCTTTTGATTTCTTCTATTGTGTTCTTCAGTTCAGATATTGTATTCTTCATTTCCTCTTGTCCCTTGTTGATATTTTTTATTTCCTTTTTCATATTGGTATAGTTTGCAGCAAATTCATTGTAGCTTCCTTGTAGTTTCTGTTGGTTGTGAGGTCATGGAGCTTCCTGGTGACTATTGCTTTGAACTCAACATCTGATAGTTGAGTTGCCTCTATTTGATTTAGCATTCTTTCTTATGTTTCTTCCTTCCTTTTCATTTGGGGATTGTTTCTTTGTCTTCCCATTGTTTGTGAAAATCTTCTTATTGGCCTTAGCTTCTCAAATTGATCTGATCTGGCTCTCTGGGTTTATGGTACAAGCTTCTGTGATAGAGTGCCTGTGAGGTTTAGTGGTGAAGTCTCCTTGGGTATCCCAGTGTTTACTGCTTCCTCCTATTCTTCTTTGTGGTTGTTGTCTTATTCAATGTCCAGTACAATTTTTGATCTCCTATCTTCATATATGTTGTGGTACTGTTGGCTGTCTGCTCTGCTCCTCCATAGATCGGCCTGGTTTCTCTCCTGTGTGTACAAGGAAGTGGAATCTGCTCCCTCTTACCAAGCCACCATTTTCTCCTGCCCCCCCCCACCCGAGATTTTTCTACTTTGTTTAGGTAGGCCTTCATTGTTTTGAACTTCCTTGTCAGCACTACTTTTGCTGTGCCCCATAGGTTTTGGGTTGTTGTGTGTTCATTTTCATTTGTTTCCAAGTATTTTTTGATTTCCTCCTTGATCGCATTGTTAACCCATTCATTATTCAGCAACATGTTATTCGGCATTTGTGTATTTGAATGTTTTTCAGTATTTTTCTTAAAGGTTTGTTTCTAGTTTCAATCTATTGTGATCTGAACACATGCTTGATATAATTTCAATTTTCTTGAATTTGTTAAGGCTTATTTTGTGTCCTACCATATTGTCATAGGCAGAAACATAACAGTGTCAGAGCAGATAGAAGAGAAAGTGAAAAGATTGAGTTGTGTGCAATGTACAGTGGTGGTACAAAAAGGAGGATAATCACATTTGTCAAGGTCATTTAAAAGATAATAATAATCCAAATAGTAGCATACACAATTACTGATGAAAAAAACAAGGCCCAGAGAAGGAAATTAAGCTATATAATATCTGTGTGGGAGGCAGAATTTGATACCATCTTGCCTTGCCATGAAGGCCTTTCTTTGTTGATTTTTTAAAAATATATTTTATTGATTATGCTTTTAAAGCTGTCCCATTTTTTCACCTTTAATCCCTCTGTCTTGCACCCCCCTTCCACCTGCATCCCCCACATTAGTTCATGTCCATGGGTCATACATATAAGTTCTTCAGCTTCTATATTTCTTATACTATTCTTTTTAAAAATTATTTTGTTGTTGTTCAATTACAGTTGTCTGCATTTTCTACTCACCCCTCCCCGCCACCCCATCCAAATCCACTTCCCTCCCTTGCTTCCACCCTTCCCCTCAGTTTTGTACATATGTCCTTTATAGTAATTCCTGAAAACCCTTCTCCCCACTGTCCCCTCCTCCCCCCCTCTAGCTATTGTTAGATTGTTCTTAATTTCAATTACTCTGGTTATATTTTGCTTCCTTTTTTCTTCTGTTGATTATCTTCCAGTTAAAGGTTAGAACATATGGTATTTGTCCCTCACCACCTGGCTTATTTCACTTAGTGCAACGCTTCCTAGTTCCATCTATGCTATTGCAAAGGGTATAAACTCCTTCTTTCTCTCTGCTGTGTAGAATTCCATTGTGTAAATGTACCATAGTTTTTTGGTCCATTCATTTGCTGATGGGCACTTAGGTGGCTCTCAGCACTTGGCTATTGTAAATTGTGCTGCTATGAACATTGGAGTGCATAGGTTATTTTAGATTGGTGTTTCAGGGCTCTTAGGGTAGAATCCCAGCAGCGGAATTGCTGGGTCAAAAGGCAGTTCCATTTTTAGTTTTCTCATTTTCTATACTTTTCTTAACTTCCCCCTATCTCTCTATCTTCTACCTACCATTTATGCTACTTATTCTCTGTACCTTTTCCTCCTCTCTTCTCCCTCCACTCCCCTGTTCATAACCCTCCATGTGATCTCCATTTCTGTGGTTCTATTCCTGTTCTAGTTGTTTGCTTAGTTTGTTTTTGTTTTAGGTGTGGTTGTTAATAATTGTGAGTTTGCTGTCATTTTATTATACATGTTTTTTATCTTCTTTTTCTTAGATAAGTCCCTTTAACATTTCATATAATAAGAGCTTGGTGATGATGAACTCCTTGAACTTGACCTTACCTGAGAAGCACTTTATCTGCCCTTCCATTCTAAATGATAGCTTTTTTGGATAGAGTAATCTTGGATGTAGGTCCTTGCCTTTCATGACTTGGAATACTTCTTTCCAGCCCCATTTTGCGTGCAAGGTCTCTTTTTAGAAATCAGCTGACAGTCTTATGGGCAATCCTGTGTAGGTAACTGTTTCTTTTTCTCTTGTTGCTTTTAAGATTCTCTCTTTATCTTTAATCTTGGCTAATGTAATCATGATGTATGCTGGTGTGTGCTTCCTTGTGTCCATCTTCTTTGGGACTGTCTGAGATTCCTGGACTTCCTGGAAGTGTATTTCCTTAGCCAGGTTGGGGTAGTTCTCATTTATTATTTGTTCAAATAAGTTTTCACTTTCTTGTTCTTCCTCTTCTATTTCTGGCTCCTCTGTGATTCAGATGTTGGAATGTTTCAAGTTGTCCTGGAGGTTCCAAAGGCTCTTCTTGTTTTTTAAAATTGTTGTTTCTTCATTCTGTTCTGGTTGACTTTTATTTCTTCCTCCTGCTCTCAATCATTGATTTGAGTCTCAATTTCCTGCCCTTCACTGATAATTTCTTGTATATTTTTCTTTATTTCACTTTTCATAATCTTTCCTTTTTTTATCAAACATTTGAAGAAGAACTAACACCTATCCTTTTCAAACTTTTCCAAAAATTCAAGAGGAGGGAAGACTTGCAAGCTCATTTTATGAGACCAGCAATATCCTAACCCCAAAACAGACGAAGACAGTATGAAGAAATAAAATTATAGGCCATCATTCCTGATAAATTTAAGTGCTGAAATCTTCAAAAAATTTAGCAAACCAGATCTAGCAATACATTAAAATGATCATACACCATGACCAAATGGGATTTATTTCAGTAGTTCAATGTTGGTACAATATTCTCAAACCAATAAACATGATACACAACATAAACAAAGTGAAGCATAAAAATGTGATCATATAAATAATGCATAAAAAGCATTTGATAAAATTCACTACCTACTTATGATAAAAACTCTCAGCCAAGTGGAATAGAGGGAACATACCTCAATGTAACAAGAGCCATATATGACAAAAGCACAGCGAACATCATACTCATTGGGCAATATCTAGTGTTTCCCTTAAAATTGGGAACAAGACAAGAATGTTCATTTTCACCACTGTTATTTAACATATTACTGAATTTCCTATCCACAGCAATCAGTCAAGGAGAAACAAAAGGCATTCAAATTGGAAAGGAAGAAGTAAATCTGTCATTATTTGTGGATGACATGGTATTGCATATACAGAACACTAAATATTTTATGAAAACTACTAGAAATGATAAACGAATCCAGTAATGTAGCAGGATATAAATGCATCTCCACAAATCCGTTGCATTTTTATGCACCAGTAATGAACTATCTTAAAGGGAAACTAAGAAAAGAATGCTATTCATAATTACATCAAAAGTACCTAGAACTCAGTTTAACCAAGGATGTAAAAGACCTTTATTCAGAAAATTATAAGACACTGAAGAAAGAAATTGAAGAAAATACAAATAAGTGGATGCATATATCTTGTTTGTGGATAGGAAGAAGTCATGTCATTAAATGTCCATACTTCCCAAAGCAATCTATAGATTCAACACAATTCCTACCAAGAAACCAATAGCATATTCCACAGAAGAAGAACAAATACTACAAAAATTTATATGGAACCACAAAAGGCCTTGACTGGCCTCAGTAGTCTTGAGAAAGAACAGAGATGGAAGAACCCACACTACCTGATATCAAACTATTCATAAGGTATGGTAATCAAAACAACATGGTACTGGCATAAAAACAGACCTATAGATCAATGGAACCATGATTTTTTGTCAATAATATTTGACAAAGGAGGTAACAACATACAATGGGTAAAGGTAGTCTATTTAATAAATGGTGTTAAGAAAACTGGACAGGTATGTGCAAAAAATTGAAACTAGACCACCTTCTAACATCATACACAAGAATAAGTTCAAAATGAATTAAAGACTTAAATGTTAGACTCAAAATCATAAAAAAACCTAGCAGAAAACATCAACCATAATACCTCAAACATTTCTTGTAGCCATATTACTTTTCTGATATATTTCCTCTGGCAAGGGAAACAAAAGAGGGAGAAGGAAGATGGTGATGGAGTAGGAGGGAGCAGATTCCACTTCCCCCTACACATGGGAGAAAAACCTAGCCAATCTATGGAGGAACAGAGCAAACAGCCCACAGTACCCCAGCATATATGAAAATAAAAGACCAAAAATTATAGTGGACACTGAAAAACCAGACGGTAAGGAGAATGCTTCAGGACAATAAGGTCCAAGGGACCAGGTCGGCTGTTGTCCCAGGCCTGGTGACGGCGCTGGTTCTACCACAGACTTCTTCGGAGCTGCAGGCCTGCCACAGAGTGCTTGGGAGAGAGCCGGGTCAACTTCTCCCTCCCGCCGCAGCCAAACAAGGTGTAAACAGCACTAGGAGAGACCTGGTTGCTTGAAGTTGCAGAGAGGGGAATAATGACAAAGAGGCAAACACACAGGAGCCATAATCACCCATGGAGCCTGTGGTTGCTGGTTTGGGAGAGTTGAGAGTCACACAGTGACGTGCACTGACCCTGATAATCACCTGTCTGGCTGGAGAATTGGGCTCTACAGAGCAGCGGGCTTGAGTAGGAGGAATTTCTCAAAAAGAAAAACTGGGGAATTCTCCTGCAACAAGCAATAAGCCTACTCATCTCCCAGCCAGGCAGCAATCCTGAGGTGCACGGAAAGTTGCACAGAAGGCTGTGAGGAAGGCCTTGCATACCCCCATAGCACTGGGAAGGGACCAAGGCAGCCTGACTGAGTGCACACACCTGCACTCCAGCCAACAGCGGTAAACCTGGGGAAAGAGCCTCTGAGGAAGACCTTCATCCCACACCCAAGGCACCAGAAAGAGGCACCAGACTAACTCTAGGGAGAATATGAGCAAGACTGGCCAAGTACACATCAGGAAGGAAGAAAAGCCATACCAATTGTTCCTCAGCCTGGTGCAGCCAGCAAGACCAGAAAAACTGGTTTGACCAGTTTGAAATGAATAAGAGGTGTTTTTTTAAGTAATCTTTTATTTTTTTAATTTTTATTATTGTTTTATCTTTCAATACCCTTTTCCTCTTTCCTTCTTTCTCATTTTATTCCTTCTTCCTTTCTTTGCAATTCTATGTCTTCTTCCTCCTTTCTCCTGTTGTTTTTTTTTTTTTTTTTTTTGGTTTTTGGTTTTTTTTAATACCCACAAGTGAGACAAAAAAACCTGGAACTTTGAAAGGACCAGTGTTGGACCCAAAGAGGGGGCATCCCAACAGTTGAGACAGTGAGGCAAATTTCACTTTACTATTGCAGAGAAACTGCAAGTAACTGCATATTTGTATTGTTATTTTATTCATTACTCTTATATCTCTTATTTTAATAGTATTTTTGTATTCCTCTTCTTTCTGTACAGTCTTCTTTGCTTGGCTGGTTATATTGAACCATTTGACAGGTTTCCCCTGTTCTCTCTTTCACAGTGTATTGCTCATTTACTGTTCTTCACATCAACTGTGTTCCATTAGCACACTACTCAAGGTCCTATACTTCCTACTCTTGTTATCCAGATCACATACATTCTATCCTATCATTGTTGCTATAATATTATTGTAAATAATAGCTGTCCCACACAATTGTAAACACTTCACAACACCCCTTCCAGATCTTAGCTCACTTCACAGTTTCCCAAACTCGATTACTGTAGTGGTTAACTCTATTCTCTCACACACTATACTTATTTACTATCCTTTACTTTCACCTTACCTCAGGATCTGACCTTCCAAACCTTGCTGCTTTCTAGATCCAACTCACAATCCTTCCCTCCCCAAAAAGACTCTTATCTTTTGTTTTATCCTTTCCTAAAATCAGCTAGTTGGGTGTAAGATCTCGGTTTGTTACGGGAAAACGGAAAAACGAACTCTTACACGGTATGGGGTGACGGAGTAAGCCTTTATTACACGCGTGGGCCCAGAGGAGACAGCTTCCAAATTCTGGGCACTGAGGAGGGGTCAGGTGGGTGGTTAAATAACTTCGCAACAAAGTGGGGAGGGGAGAGATCTCGTGATACAAGCAGGAGATGCGTAATTGTGAAAGCCAAGTA
>PVKM010004670.1:5604-51253 GCA_004027735.1 Carollia perspicillata
TGCATAGGTTCTTTTGGATTGGTGTTTCTGGGTTCTTAGGGTATAAACCTAGCAATGGAATTGCTGGGTCAAAAGGCAGTTCCATTTTTAGTTTTCTGATAAAATTCCATACTGTTTTCCATAGTGGTTGTACCAGTCTGCAATCCCACCAGCAATGAATTAGGGTCCCCTTTTCTCCACAACCTCTCCAACACTTGTTGCTTGTTGCTTTGTTTATGATGGCCATTCTCACCGGTGTGAAGTGGTACCTCATTGTAGTTTTAATTTGCATCTCTCTGATAGCTAGTGATATTGAGCATCTTTTCATGTGTTTCTGGACCCTCTGTATGTCCTCTTTGGGAAAGTATCTATTCAAGTCTTTTGAGCATTTTTTAATTGGATTGCTTGTCTTCTTGGAGTGGAGTCATGTAAGTTCTTTGTATATTTTGGAGATCAAACCCTTGTCTGAGGTATCATTGGCAAATATGTTTTCCTGTATAGTTGGTTCTCTTTTTATTTTAATGCTCTTTTCTTTGGCCGTGCAGAAGCTTTTTATTTTGATGAGATCCCATTTGTTTATTTTTTCCTTTATGTCCCTTATTCTAGGGGACAAATCATTAAAAATGTTGCTGCATGAAATATCTGAGATTTTCCTGCCTATGTTCTCCTCTAGGACTTTAATCGTGTTCCATGTTATATTTAAGTCTTTTATCTACCTTGAATTTATTTTTGTTTATTGTGTAAGTTGGTACTCGAGTTTCCTTTTTTTGCACGTAGCTGTCCAGTTCTCCCAACACCATTTGTTGAAGAGGCTATTTTTATTCCATTTTATGTTGCTGTCCCCTTTGTCAAATATTAATTGACCATAGAGACATGGTTTTATTTTTGGGTTCTCTATTCTGTTCCACTGGTCCATTCATCTGTTTTTATGCCAGTACCAGGCTGCTTTAATTCAGTGGCCTTGTAATGCAGTTTGGTATCAGGTATTGTGGTCCCTCCTACTTTGCTCTTCTTTTTCAAAATTGCAGCAGCTATGTGGTGTCGTTTATGGTTCCATATAAATTTTTGAAGTGTTTGCTCTATCTCGTGAAATATGCCATTGGTACTCTAATAGATATTGCATTGAATCTGTAAATTGCTTTCGGTAGTATGGACGTTTTGATGATGTTAATTCTTCCAACCCATGAACATGGAATATGATTCCATTTTTTTGTGTCTTCCTTGATTTCATTCTTCAGTGTTGTGTAATTTTCTGAATACAGGTCCTTTACCTCTTTGGTTAGGTTTATTCCTAGGTATTTTATTTTTCTTTTTGCTATATCAAATGTGATTTTTTCTTGATTTCTGCTTCTGCTGTTTTATTATTGGTATACAAAAATGCCTTTGATTTCTGCATATTGACTTTGTATCCTGCTGTTTTGCCAAATTCATTTATTAGGTTGAGCAGTTTTTGGGTGTAGTCTATAGAATTTTCTATGTACACTATCATGTCATCTGCAAATAATGACAGTTTTGTTTCCTCTTTTCTGATCTGGATGCCATTTATTTCCTTTTCTTGTCTGATTCCTGTGGCTAGGACTTCCAATACTATGTTGAATAGAAGTGGTGAAAGTGGACAACCTTGTCTTGTTCCTGATCTTAGTGAAAAAGCTTTTAGTTTTTGCCCATTGAGTATGATGTTGTCTGTAGGTCTCTCATATATGGCCTTTATTATGGTGAGAAATGCTCCCGTTATTCCCACCTTCCTCAGGGTTTTCATCATAAATGGGTGCTCTACCTTATGAAATGCTTTTTCTGCATCTATTGATGTGATAATGTGTTTTTTTTTTTGTCTTTGCTTTTGTTTATGTAGTGTATTACATTTGCTGACTCGTGAATGTTGAACCATCCTTTTATCCCTGGGATAAATACCACTTGATCATGGTGTATGATCTTTTTAATGTATTGTTGGATGCAGTTAACCAATATTTTGTTGAGGATTTTAGTGTCTATGTTCATGAACGATATTAGCCTGAAGTTTTCTTTCTTTCTTGTGTCTTTATCTGGTTTTGGGATTAGGATGATGTTGGCTTCATAAAAAGACTTCGGGAATCTTCCATTCTCTTGAGTTTTTTGGAATAGTCTGTGAAGGATAGGGGTTAGCTTTTCCTTAAATATTTTATAGAATTCTCGTGTAATACCATCTGGTCCAGGGCTTTTGTGTGTCTGGAGTTTTTTTTATTACTGCTTCAATTTCTTCTACTGTTATTGGTCTTTTCAGGCTTTCTGCTTCTTTTTCACTGAGTTTTGGAAGATTATATTTTTCTAGAAATTTGTCCATTTCATCTAGGTTTTAAAATTTCTTGGCATAAAGTTTTTCATAGTAATTTCTTACAATCCTTTGCATTTCTGTGGTGTTAGTTGTAATATCTCCTCTTTCATTTCTGATTGTGTTTATTTGGGTTCTCTCTCTTTTTTTCATGATAAGCCTACTTAAAGGCTTATCTATTTTGTTTATCTTTTCAAAGATGCAGCTCCTGGATTCATTGATCCTTAGTATTGTGCTTTTAGTCTCTATGTCATTTAATTCTGCTCTGATCTTGGTTATTTCCTTCCTTCTACTAGCTCTGGGCTGTCTTCATTTTTGTTCCTCGAGTTCTTGTAGGCATAGGGTTAGGCTGTTTGTTTGAAATGTTTCTATCTTTCTTAGG
The DNA here is from genome assembly GCA_004027735.1 of Carollia perspicillata. Taxonomy (NCBI): domain Eukaryota; kingdom Metazoa; phylum Chordata; class Mammalia; order Chiroptera; family Phyllostomidae; genus Carollia; species Carollia perspicillata. The sequence continues at coordinate 8,274 of PVKM010004670.1, forward strand.
TAGGCCTGTATTGCTATAAACTTCCCTCTCAGGACTGCCTTTGCTGTATCCCATAAGGTGGTTTTTTTTTTCATTTGTTTCCAGAAACTTTTTAATTTTTTCTCAAATCTCATTCTTGACCCATTCATTGTTTAATAGCATGCTCTTCAATCTCCATGATTTTGAGTGTTTGGGGTTTTTTCACTTGGGGTTGTTTTCTAATTTCAGTCCCTTGTGGTCAGAGAAAATTCTTGGTATGATTTCAATTTTCTTCAATTTGTTGAGATTTGTTTTGTGTCCTATCATGTGGTCTATCTTTGAAAATATTCCAGGTGCATTTGAAAACAATGTGTATTTAGCTTCTGTGGGATGAAGGGCTCTACATATATCAGTTAAGTCCATTTCACCTAGGGGTTTGTTCAATGTCACAACATCTTTGTTGATATTTTGTTTGGAGTATCTGTCCATTTTTGAGAGTGGGGTGTTAAAATCTCCTACTATAAATATGTTGCTGTCAATATCCTTTTTGAAGTCCTCTAAGATTTTCTTTATGTATTTGGGTGCTCCTACATTTGTTGCATAAATATTTACATTGTTTATGTCTTCTTGGTGGATTCTTCTTTTGAGTATTATGAAGTGAACTTCTGGGTCTCTCTTTATGGCCTTTTTTTTTTTTTGGAAGCCTATTTTGTCTGATATGAGTATTGCTACCACAGCTTTCTTTTCCTATCCATTTGCTTGGAATATTTGTTTCCAGAACTTTACTTTCAATCTGTGTAGGTCTTTTGTCCTAAGGTGGGTTTCTTGTAGGCAGCATATGTGTGGGCCATGCTTTCTTATCCATTCAGCTATTCTATGTCTTTATTTGGAGCATTTAATCCCTTTACGTTTAAGGTTATTATTGATAGGTTCTTATCCATTGTCATCTTTGTACCTGTGTTCCTCTCTCTCTCTCTGTCTTTTTCTTCCTTTCCTTAAAGCACAGCCTTTTGCATGTCTTGCAGAGCTTGTTTGATGGAGGTGTGTTCTTTTAGACTTCTTTTGTCTGGAAAGCTTCTTATTTGACCTTCTATCTTGATTGAAAGTCTTGCTAGGTAAAGTATCCTTGGTTGTAGTCCTTTACTTCTCATTACTTGGAATATTTCTTGCCACTCTCTTCTGGCTTGAAGCGTTTTCATTGAGAAGTTAGTTGCTAACCTTATTGGGGCTCCCTTGTATGTTATTTATTTTTTCTCCCTTGCTCCCTTTAAAATTCTCTCTTTGTCTTGGAATTTTGCCATTTTTATTATGATGTGTCTTGGAGGGGGTCTCTTTGGGTTCCTCTTGATTGGGACTCTCTGTGTTTCTTGGATTTGTGTGACTTTTTCTCTCGTCAAATTAGGGAAGTTTCCATCATTACTTTTTCAGATAGGTTTTCTATTCCTTGCTTTTCTTCCTCTCCTTCTGGTATCCCTATTATACAGATATTATTATGTTTCATATTGTCTTATATTTATCTTAATCCCTCTTCATTTTTTCTGAGCCTCTTTTCCTTTTCCTGCTCTTTCTGGGTGTTTTGTTTTCTATTTTGTCCTCCAGCTCGCTGATCCAATCTTCTGCTTCATCTATCCTGCTTTTGATTCCTTCTACTGTGTTCTTCAGTTTAGATATTGTATTCTTTATTTCCTCTTGGCCCTTGATGATATTTTCTATTTCCTTTTTCATATTTATATAGTTTGTAGCAAGTTCATTGTAGCTTCCTTGTAGTTGCTGGTAGTTGGTGTGAGCTCATGGAGCTTCCTGGTGACAGTTGCTTTGAACTCAACATCTGATAATTAAATTGCCTCTACTTCGTTTAGCATTCTTTCTGATGTTTCCTCCTCCCTTCCATTTGGGGATCGTTTCTTTGTCTTCCCATTGTTCGTGAGACTCTTCTTATTAGCCTCAGCTTCTCAAAATTGATCTGATCTAGCTGTCTGGGTTTATGGCGTGAGCTTCTTTGATACAGTACCTGTGAGGTTCAGTGGTGCAGTCTTCTCAGGTATCCTAGTGTTCACTGCTTCCTCCTATCCTTCTTTGCAATCATCTGCTTTTTCAATGTCCACTGCAATTTTTGATCCCCTATCTTCATATATGTTATGGTACTGTTGGCTGTCTGCGCTGATCCTCTGTAGATCGGCCTGGTTTCTCTCCTGTGTGTAGGAGGAAGTGGAATCTGCTCCCTCTTACCAAGCTGCCATCTTCTCCCTCCTCTCTTCTTCTTTTTTTTTCAGCTGAGTAGTATTTCATTGCATAAATGTATCATAGCTTTTTTATCCACTCATTTACTGATGGGTACTTGAGCTGTTTCCAGATCTTGGCTATTGCAAATAACACCACTATGAATACAGTCTGCATATATTTTTTCTGATTGGTATTTCAGGATTGTTAGGATATATTCCCAGAAGTCAATTGCTGGATCATATAGCAGTTTCAGTTTTAGGTTTTTTTTTTGAGGAAATTCCATGCAGTTTTCCACAATGGCTGCACAAGTCTGTCTTTCCACCATTAGTGCACTAGGGTCTCTATTTCTCCACATTCTCACCAGCACTTACTGTGTGTTGATTTTTTTTATGGTAGACATTCTGGAAGGTTTATTATTTTAAACAATACACTTTGGGGTTTGTTAATTCTTTGTATTTTTTAAAAAATACCCATTTCATTTACATGTGAGCTAGTATTTATTACTTCCTTTTCTCTTCAAAGACAGAAAGTAGATCAGTGATTGCCTAGTGGTGGGTAGGAATTGAGAATGACTTCAATAAGTAAATAGGATCTATTTTAGATTGATGAAAATGTTCTAAAATTGGATTTTGGTGATATGTGCACAATTCTATAAATTTACTAAAAATGATTGAATTTTACACTTAAAAAGGGACTTTTATAACATGCAAATTATACCTCAATAAATTTCTTTCTAATTCCCAGCTCTGCCAGTTAGTTAAGAGCTTGTAGAAAAAATATTTAATTTTTCTGAGCTTCACTATTCTCATTTGTTACATGAGAATAGTAGTTTCCACTTTATAAGTTGATCTTTAGAGTTAGACATCATGTATATAGAAGTAGAAACAATGTATATAAAGTATCTTACACAACTCTTGGCACGTCACAGATTTTCCATAAACATCAATATCGATTACCTTTGTACTTCTGCTGAATGGAGGCATTAGTGGTGACATTGATGATGAAGAAGAGAAGGATCTCATTCTGCTCATTCATATACAATTCACATTTAGCCCATATTTATATGAGAGAATGCTAGAGTAGAACCTAACTTGAAAAAAATATGGTCTATAAAGTATATCTTGAAAAGTACTTTGGTTTTAAAAATGTTGGCAATACAAAACAATTTTGAAGTTAAAGTCAGTCTTAAAGAGAACAGCATGTTTTATTCTAGTTATGAAGTTCATAGCATGTTTCAAGTCTCAGATTGAGGAAAAGAAAAATGTTTTGTTTTTGGCCTAATTCCATGTCATAAATTGTGGAAAACAATAAAGCCCTCAAAGTTTTCACCTTAAGGGTCTTTTCAAGACTTAAGTTTCCCTAAAATGGTTATTTGGGTACTATGACCCAAAATGCTTTTTGCATTAACAGTCTCTGCTTCCTACTCAAAATCTACAAAAGGTGGTAGATGGTGGACTGTTCAGCTCTGGGCAGTTTGGAAACAAGGCAATCTCATACATTCAGCTTTGAGACTGACTTTTCTTTGGAAACATCTGACACAAGATTGTCCTACATCATCTCAAGTTTCTGGAGGAGAAGCCAAACCTGCTAATTCTATGTTGTTGTGGTTCTGAATGGCTTCGCATTCAGAAATTGGTTTACTCTGACATGAAGATATACAATGAAGGTGTGAAGAGAGACACTGAGGCATGTTATCACACTAAAATGACCTTTTATGCAAAAAGTACTTAGCAAATGTGACCATCATTTGCATTCCCTCTATCCAGAGGGAGATAAAATAAGATATAAATTCTTATCAAATAAAAAATTTGAGGGAGGAAAGTGAAAGAAAGACCTGGCACTTTGCCACAAAGTAAGAAGTATATTTTCAGGGTCCCTCCCATTCTCACACTAAAATCCCTTCTCAAGTACTTGTCTCCTTAGCTTGGCATTCAGTCACAAATGTACTACTAAGCAGCTATGACTGCAAGCACATAACTGAAAACTTTCTGGGTCTCAGTTGCTTCCTATGTAAATTGAGGAAAATAATAAAATTTATCTTACAATGTCCACATAAAAATTTCACGAGGTAACAAAGCAAATGCAAAACATCTTCTTCAGTGTCTGGCACAAAAAAATATGTACTTAATTAAATTCCTATTGAATCCAAAGTCCATAATAAATGTATTCTCCCCTCCATCGTGCATGCATGCATTTTAACAATCTTTCACTGTCTCAAGTTGAAAAATTTACTATCAATGTATGTTTCATATAAAATACAGAGCAATAAAAATGGGTTTTGATAGAGTGTTGAGTGAAGCAAAGGACCTTTCCACTTTTCTTTGGTCATCAAAACAGTAGCATAATAATTAGCCCCAGGTGACCTGTTAGGGTCAAAGTTGTAAGTCTTTGCAAGGATGTGAATATATGATACCACTATAAGGAAGCAAATAATTATGTCCAACAATTCCATCTAACACAATAGAAGAAAGTCAGAAAGGGCAGTGAAAACTGGAGCTTAGGTTAATAGCATACATTGGGCATGGGATGGAAAGAGGAACAAGAATTGTAGAGAGAGGAATTCACATAAACATATAATTCAAGGCTATATTATTTACATTTCTGATTTCCAGAACATAGCATTTGGAATAGTTTAGCTTTTCAATTTTCACTTAAAAGAAAAATTTGAATCAATGGGAAGTATCTCTATTGCTTATAAACACCTTAACAATTCTTTAAAAACTGAGTGAGATAGGAAGAAAACAATGAGTATTTGGTGATTTCAATGTACCATATTTTTTGAACTATAAGACAAACTTTCCCACCCCACCCCCTCAAATTTGGGAGGAATAGTGGTTGTTAATGCTGCTGTTGAGTTCTGTTTATATTTACATTGGTGAAATATTATGTTATTAAATATTTTACATTTTTTGCTTTAAAAAATTTCCCCCTATTTTCCTCCTCTAAAACCTAGGTATGTCTTATGGTCCGAAAAATAGGTTAGGTCCTGGCATCTTCCTAGATCCATCTCTGAGGTCTTAGTAAAAGAGAAAATTGAATGTTATTAAGCAACAAGTGTATTCATGCAGATGCTGTTGTTTACATATTCTTTTCTATCATGGCTAAATAAAACACACCATTTACATGCAAATCACCACATTATGATTCTACAACACTTCTTAATAACTGAATGGGATATTTTGGGGGGCCAGGCTTTCCAAGTCCCTAGAAATTATAGTTAATCACACAATAAAAGTCAGTTGGTGTGTTCCATCAAATCAAGAAATGAATGTTAACAAGACTATGACACCAGCAGGAAGGACATCTATAAATCACAAGGACCTAAGCAAAGAAGAATAAGAGGCCAGATAAGCCCCAGAAATCAAGAGAAGAGGTCCCCTTGAAAAGAATACACAAAAGGGAAGATAACTGGTGTTACTAAGTATCTACAATATATCAAGAATTGGTGTTACTGAGTATCTACAATATATACAGTGCTATGCTAGCTGTTTTATACACATTATCTCAAGTAATTCTCTTAATAACTTTATGAGGTATACAGTATTTTATTCCCATTTTATAGATGAAGAAACTGAGACTCATTGAGGCCTAGTGACAGCAGCTAGTATGCCATAAAAGTGAGCTTAGTTCTTTCTGAATCCAAAGTCTATATCCTTCCACCACAAAATGTTATCTCCAGACAAACATGATGTTTGGGGAAAATGGCCAAGCAAACAGTACACAGAAAATTTGCAGGATATACACAGGAGTATATAAATGATGGAGTAAGGTGAAGTGGAGGTACAAGGCAGCAAATAGGAGAAGCTAGGGGAAAAAAATAACACGAACAGCAAAAGAACACTGTAAGATCTCTTTACATCTCTCTCCTTCAGGTAAGAACCAATCCTTAGTGAAATTGTCCTGGAATCTTGAAGAGGATACATAAAGACATAAAACTGAATACTCAGCACCATTGGCTAGTCAGCTAGACCTTGCACTCAAAGCATTCTCTGTCAGAGGCTCTTCCCTGATATGGCCTTTATGTAGATATTAGCACAACTGGCATTTTTGGCCTTTCAATTTAGTGAGTAGCATTTGTAAATATTGAACTGAAGAGAAATGTCATTGTGTGAACTCTGTATTTGTTCCTCTGCTGGCCCACTGAACATTAATGATTGTATGGGTTGGAAGCTGTTTACAACTGCTTATTCTGGTCCTCTAAGCAAAGAGCACTAGAACTAATGTTTGTATTAGGAAGCCAATATATTGAAACCCTAAGGAGAAGAGTATCAGATAGAGCTTCTCTTTTTTTCTGGAAATCTGAGGTGCTTTTTAAGAGCATTGGCTAAGGGAGAAAAGAAAAGAAGCCTAGCATAATTCCAAAAATAGAATTTACCATAAAGTTTTGTGTAATACAATCTGGTATTGGTTGGGAATCCTTGAATTATAGAAATTGGCCAGATACAGTCTTTTATGCTTGCTAGCATAGCTGACCACACATGTAAGTGATCTGAATTAGGGGTTTAACAATTGATTTTAGTCATTTGTTCACTGAAACATTAAATCTATGCTTAAGATTCAATCCATCCAATTGAAAAGCATTTTGAATCCTGTTAAAATGTAAACATCCTTGGGGAGAGTAATTCTTTTATACATTAACTCTTTCATCAGCTGTATTTTTCTGGACTTTTTAAATGTACGACAAGGTCAGCAAACTTTTTACTTCTCCCATGGCTATTTAATTTTGCAGTTGTAAAAAAAAAGAAGCCTCAGTGTATAAACAAGTAGGTGTGAAAGTATTCCAATAAAATTTTATTTAACACAACAAATAGGCAAGTCAAATTTAACCAATCTAAGATCTAAACAAAAGTTTTCTGAGCATGAAGGCTAAGGTCCCTGGTCAACAGAGGCAAGAGAAAGTGAAAGGCTGTCCTCCAAGTCATCCAAGTGGGCTAACAAAATCACAGGACATAATTAGTTCTCCAGATAACCAAAATCCAAAAGAAGATTCTACTTAGAGAACATGGATTTGTCTAAAAAAAAGTTACTGGAGTATCAAAGACAAGTATGCAGGAATATTTCATCAGACTTTCAAAAAGATTTATGAGTCCATAAAGGGTGAAGCTCCAGAGCATAGAAGGAATCATCTCATACTATAAACTTACCTTCCCCAGGCTAGTCCGTCACCCAAGTCATCCCCTGAAGCTCAGTGACCACTCTTACTGTCACTCACATACCTTTCTGTAATCACACTAGAGAAAACATCTTTCACATTTTATTTCCTCTAAAATTTTTTGGGGTGGCTATTAATTTATATTAATTACAAAACATACAAGTATATTCATCACTGAAAGATTCAGTTTAACGGATTCTACCCATTCTTAAATTGATCTTGGCTACTGAAAATAAAATGATATACTCAGTTAATGAGTCACTTAAAGTTCTACCAGATACTGGGCCTATTTTTCATCCTTTTATTATAAGCATAAATTGATTCTATATGCAGAAATATAGTCATTAGAATCAGTCTTACTCAAACTTAGCAGAAATAGTGAAGTGAGGGGCAGGTTGGGACTATGATTTAGGTCATAAAAAGGCAAGTTTGGATTTTGGTTTCACATCATGGAAAGAGCTTAAAATTTGTCAGTCTTATTCTTGAAACAAATAAAAAGCTGGATCAAAAAAAAAAAAAGAATCAATGATGTTTTCTGCACCCATCACCGAACCAAAGACACAGAGCAAACACTGCCCAAAAATCTAGAGGGACAGTAACAGCAAGAGTGATGTAACCATCAAAATGTACTTAGCTGGAACAAAGCCACTAAGACCCATAAACTGGTAGGGAAACTTAAATGATCATTTTGACAAACTTCTGAAGGTTGAGTGCAGACTACTTGGGAGTAAGAACCTCCTGGGTTCTGCTGTAATCAAAGGACTCCTCAAAGTTATGTGGGCTTTCACTCCATAAATTCACCAAGTTATCACAGTGAGGATCTGAAAAAGATCTTATCATGATCATGGCTAACAATTACTAATAAATAATTAACATTGTGTAAAATGTTTTAAAAAGAAGTCTCAATGACATTCCAAGAGAGGAGATAAAATCACATGTACTCAACATCAAAGAAGGCAGGAACAAGTAGGGGAAAGAAATAGAGCAAATATGAAGCAAATAGAAAACTGTTGCAAAGATGCATAGTATACACTGACTATGTGAAGGAGCAATTTAATTTCGAATGGTTTAAATACACTAGTTAACAAAGTGGGACAGAGTATAGGGGGACTTTGTAATATTCTTGTAACTCTTTTGTATATCTAAAACTATTCTAAAATTAAAAGTTTACTATTTAGCATTATTTTGAAAAGGCAAACTTTATCCCAAAATGTATCTTTCGAACCCACTACCACAGAATCCAAAGTGCCACCATAGAAGGCTACCACCTTTAATTCATATTTTGTAAAGGAAACCCTTCTGAGTATCATGTTAAGTATTATCGTTATCTTGATTAACACTTGAGGCAGGTGCTTTTCTCTCATATAACTAAAGGTTTTTCTTTTCTATAACTAGTGAAGGAGGGGAATGAAGGAACTAGACTTTTATTGAGGAAAAAGGAGCATTACTATGGAGCCAACATGGCCAGGAAGGCAGAGATGAGTAGGTAACCCCAGCAGGGATTACCAATCCTGACGGCCAAGGCCTTGTGTTTGTGAAAACCTACAGAATGAACACAGTAAATAGAGACACAAATTGAAGCAGGTCCAACTTGCATGTGGAGAGGAGGGCCTGCTGGCTCTTGCTGATTTTTGCCTCAAGAGCCTCAGTTTGGTGTCATAGTATTTCTTCTAGTGGTGCTGTCTCAGAGCAGTTCACAACACCTCAAATTAAAAACAGGTTCTCCCTGGTGATTTTTATTTTAGAACTCTACACAAATAGTGAGAGAATCTTAGTAGCACTTGATTGCCTATTTTGTAACAAGTTACAGGAAGGCTGAGAAGAAATGGTTAGGGTGTGGGTAATTGTGGAAAGAGATAAAAACTCAGATGTTTTGCCTCCCAGACATGTTCCAATTTGTGCCCGGGTTCAGTTTACTATAGGCGAAATCTCACTTAGCCAAATCAACATGCTTGTAAAAATATCCAGGGGATGAGGGTGAGAGAAAAAACTGTTTATCCATCAAGTGCTATTTTCTCCTTTGGTTCAGTATCACTTCAGAAATGTTTTATTTGCATATCTCCTGGATCTTTAATGTGCTATGTACATTGAAGGATCTTCATTGTACTTGTTCCTTAATATAAGTTACAAATTTCTCTGCCTCCTCCTCTAGTTTCTCTGTCAACACTTAAATATAATTCTGTAAATAAATCATTAAAAATAGTAGAAAAGCCTCTTATTTAGTGATTTACCACTGTAACTCCTTTTTCTTAAACTAAGAATTCTGACTATTTGAATTACCCCTTCCTTATGGCCCTGGTTTTGATAAGCAGAGCATATCTGTTATCCCATAGGTCTTAAACAAAGGAGCCTTTTACAGGAAGAGTTGTAGAAAAAGAGAAACATCATAATCCAACAGCTTCCAGATCTATGTAATTACCAGAATCACCTAGAAAGCTTGTTAAGTATACAGGTTACCAGGGCATGTCCTACACCTACATAACTGAACTGAATCCCTGGAGGTAGGACCTAGAAATCAGTATGCTGAAAAACATTACAATTCTAGATTTAATTCAGTAAGAAAACCCCCAAGGCAATTCTGATCACCAGTTTAGAAAATACTGATCTATCTATCTTAGAGATCAAACCCTTCTCTGAGGTATCATTGGCAAATATATTTTCCCATATGTTTGGTTCCCTTTTCATTTTGCTGATGTTTTCTTTAGCTGTGAAGAAGCTTTTAATTTTGATGAAGTCCCATTTGTTTATTCTTCCCTTTATATACCTTGTTCTAGGGTACATGATCTCACCTATAAGCAGAACCTAATCAACAAAACAAACAAGAAAGCAAAATGTAATCAGAGACATTGAAATAACCAGTAGGGAGGAGAGAGGGGGTAATAGGGAAAGAAGTGGAAGGGTCATCAAACAACACATATAAAGAACCCATGGACAAATCCAATGGGGGGTAGGATTGAGGGTGGGAGGTGGGAGTGGGTGGGGTGGGAGAAAGTGGTGGCAGGAAAATGGAGACAACTGTACTTGAACAACAATAAAAAAATTCCTGATCTAGTCCAAATTCTGACTAGAGATTAGCAGTCAGGATAGTAGAGCCACACTGAGTGGCTCCATATGGTTGAGATATTTCTGAGGAATTTAATGCATGTTAACAGAGGAGACCTAAGTAACAAATGGTTATTAGACCCTATTCACTTATGTTCAAAATGTTGTTTCCTGGGGGCTTCCAGCCAACATGGAGGTGCAGGTAGAAATGTTTCATTTCCTCGCATAACTGAAAGAATAACAACCAATTTAAAAATAATAAGCAATCACAACTGCCAGAAAATAAGACTGCAGGGAACTCTTACAACCAAGGAGTTAAAGAAACATTCATCCATACCTGTAGAAAAGGTGGAGGCAGGTAGCCAAGCACACCACACAGGGACCTCATGGGCAAACACATGGGCAACCACGTGGGCTACTGCTTGAGTGAGGCAGGATAGACAGGAAACTAAAGAATGAGAACCTCTGGGTGTAAAATACTGTGGGGTTGCGACAGTGGGAAAAACTCTCAGTCTCCCTGGAGAGTTCATTGGAAAGTGGGGCTACAGCACTGAGGGAGCAGCATTGTTCCCTCTCTGACCCCTCCCCCACAGATGGCACCACAACAGCAAAGAGGGTTGCCCCACCCTAGCGAGTACCCAAGGCTCCGTGCCCTTACAATATAACAGGTGCACCAAATCAAAGAAATGTAGCCCAAATGAAAGAACAGATCAAAACTCCAGAAAGAGAGCTAAACAATGAGGAGATAGACAACCTATCTGATGAAGAGCTCAAAACACTGGTAATCAGAATGCTCAGAGAACTGATTGAACTTTGTCACAAAATGAAGGAACAAATGAAGGCTATACAAAATGAAATAAAACAAAATATACAGGGAACGAAGAGTGAAGGGAAGGAAACTGGGACTCAAATCAATGGTTTGAAATGAAAGGAAGAACTAAACATCCAACCGGAGCAGAATGAAGAAACAAGAATTCAAAAAAATGAGGAAAGTCTTTGGAACCTCTGTGACAAAAGCACTCCAACATCTATATCATAGAGGTGTCAGAAGGAGAAAAAGAACAGCAAGAAATCAAAAACTTATTTGGACAAATAACGAGGAAGAACTTCCCCAGTGTGGCAAAGAAAATAGACTTCCAGGAAGTCCAGGAAGCCCAGAGAGTCTCAAAGAAATTGAACCCAAGGAGGAACATACCAATTAAAACACATCATAATTAAATTACCCAAGATTAAAGATAAAGAGAGAATTATAAAAGCAGCAAGAGGAAAGGAGACAGTTACCTACAAAGGAGTTCCCATAAAACTATCAGATAATTTCTCAAGACAAACCTTGCAGGCAAGAAGGGGCTGGAAAAAAGTATTGGAAGTCATGAAAGTCAAGGACCTACATCCAAGAAGTCACTCTATCGAGCAAAGCTATCATTTAGAATGGAATGGCAGGTAAAGTGCTTCCCAGATAAGGTCAAGTTAAAGGAGTTCATCATCACCAAGCCCTTATTATATGAATGATAAAGGGACTTATATAAGAAATAGAAGAAAATAAGAATCTATGAACAGTAAAGTGAAAACAAACTCATAACTATCAACAACTGATCCTAAAAACATAAACAAAAACTAAACAAGCAAATAGAACAGGAACGAATCAGAGAAATGGAGATCACATGGAGGTTATCGGTGGGGAGGGGAAGAATGGAGGGGAAGGTACATGGAATAAGAAGCATAATTGGTAGGCATAAAATAGACGGGGGGGAGATTAAAAATAGTATATGAGCCCTGGCTGGTGTAGCTCAGTGGATTGAGCATGGGCCTGTGAAGCAAAGGGTTGCCAGTTTGATTCCCAGTCAGGGCACATGCCTGGGCTGCAGGCCAGGTCCCCAGTAGGGGACCCATGAGAGGCAACCACACATTGATGTTTCTCTCCCACTCTTTCTCCTTCCCTTCCCCTCTCTCTAAAAATAAGTAAATAAAATATTTTAAAAATAGTATATGAAACAGAGAAGCCAAAGAACTTATAGGTACAACCCATGGACATGAAGTAAAGGGGAGATGCTGGAGCATCGGGAGGCTTCAGGGGTGATAAAGGAGAGATAAAAGTGGGACAGCTGTAATAGCATAATCAATAAAATGTACTTAATAAATGTTGCTGCCTGGAGGACAGGGCAAAGTTTACCACCTTTCTATAGCCAATATGAGGAATGCATTTTCCTTTGTTTCAGCTAAAGCAAATTCACCTCCCAAAATATTAATTTAATTTTACCTCAGACACTAGAAAATAATCTAGAATCATCCCATTTCTCACCTTAGTGTGCCAGACAACATAGGGTCAGTACCAGAACTTAAATACCAATTCATAGCCCACTAACTATAAACAGAAACATTCACAGGGAAACACCTAGAATTTTCCAGAGAAGATGACTCTCTAAATTTGGTTGGTCAAATGCTCAAGAGGCCAAATTACCAGGGAAGTATCAAAGTGGTTGAGCCACAGTAATCCTTTTACTCTCAGCCAGAACAGCTCCAAAAGAAGAGGTTTCTCTACCTTATATATTCATCTTTGAATGCACCTTTCAAAGATAAAGCCCAGAATTTCATTTTCTGAGATATACTGCAATGAACACTGCACTTGAAGTCGGAACACACCCAGTTGGTTGTCTTACATAAATCATTTTTCCTCTCCAAAGATTAGTTTCCATATCTATAAAATCGAAGAATTAAACTGAACAAGCTTTTAGAATTACAGCTCTAATTTTTAATTGAACCCAATAGCGTCATTTGTAGTATGGGTTCTGGACTTCTAAGGACCCTGGTTATGGGTAAAGAATCTCTAAAGGAGATTCAAGAGTTAGTTGCTTGATACTAAATTTAGCCCCAAAGATCTTCCAAATTTTCATCCCAGTTAACCTTACACTGGACTTACCATCTTGGCCAGTAAGCTACCCAGCCAAAAGGCAAGGGAGCCAGGAAAAATGGTCTGTTGATATTGCTTGCTGCTCACGGCTTCAGAGGGCCTATCAGAAAGCTCACAACTTTTAACATAATTTAATTCCATGAATGCCAGAGAAAATGCGATAAAGTTTATCTCAATCCAAAGTCCTCCAGATGAGATAAAATCCGAATCCGTCAATCGAGACAAAATTTTTGTTCAATGTTTAGCACCTGCTGACAGGAATAAAGATACAGCCGCATGCTTATTGCCTAGTATCTTAAAGTGGAAAGACCAAACTAACGTGGTAATGGTCAGTGGACTCACTCAAGCTCTGTGGAAGGATATCTCTCTCTCTCTCTCCTTCCTATTTGGGTCCTTATTTTACTTGGTCTCATTCAGATCATTTCTTTCCTTGCCATATCTTCTTTGCTGCCAGTTTCCCAATTTTCTGGGATTATCATTTCTGCTGAAACAATCTTTTTTCTGGCTGAACCACAGGCACAGGTTTCTATTTGGTTTGGGGGTAGTGATTCTGTATTTTTTTCTTGTGTAGGTTGGCAAGAGGAAGCGAGGGTATTATTTTGGTCCCAAAAGCATAGCGCAAGTTTCTCACACTATAAAGCTAACCAGCTTCATAAAATATCACGACAACATCCTTTCTTCTTCTGATGAAAGCCCATAAACAACAGACAAGTCCATGGGAAGCTCATTTCTTCCGAAAGCATATAAGTATTCTTTTATAATGCTGTTTTCAGATGTTAGGAGCCACGCACAAATATATGACACTATTGACTGGCATAGTTAGGTTGCGGAGACATGATTTGATGGGTGCTGATGCAAACTGCCACTGTTGCACAGTGTCCTTTACCTGAAAAAGGTATTTCTCATTACCAAATGAGGTTACATTCTAGGAAGACATAAAGTCTGACTACCCATGATGTCAGCACAAATTCACTATACCTGTATTAGCAGAATGGATAGACTATTTTTTTTCACGGTTTGGGTCACCATTGCCATAATTGTAAGAGTCAGAAAAAAAACCTTGTTACTAAAGGTTCTGATCATTCTAATGCACATTCTAATGGCTAATGGGCCCTGGTGGGGAGGGAGGTGGAATGACCTTGAAAATAATCTTTCCTCAGATACAGTACTTCCTGTAGTCTAGACCTTCTCTGTGTTCTAAGTACTCAAATTAAAGGGCACAATCTGAAATAGAGAATAGATACCCTGTGAAAAATGCCTCAATTATCAGGCCAACTGCATAATATGTTAAGTTAACCAGCATAACTTCTTACCCAACCCCTCATCAACAAAAACTTTAAATCCTTTTTGCTGGAATTTAGTCCCATGCTTCAGCCCATGGGTCTTTCACAAAGGAGTCTTATACAGGCAGAGCTGTTCAAAAAGAGAAAGAGCTGTTCCAGTCTCTAGGATCAATCAGAATTCTAGTCTGGGAGAATTTAAGAAACTTACAGCCAACATCCTCCACTGCAGATGTTCCACAGATTAATGGTTTGTTCCTTCTGATCAAGTTCTGTCTTATTTCCTTATTCCAAAATCTTCATCTTTTTTGTTTTCCAGGACCTAGTACCTAAGATTCGTAGGAGTACCAGCCTATTACTACAAACTACACGATTCCCATGTTCTACTTGTTTATTCTGTGGCCTACTGCTAAGAACCTCCAGGATCACTTTCTATTTCCCAGTAGGTCTATTTGGATTCTAGGCCTTAGCCTTCTTTGTTCTGGCTTATCTCACTATCACACAAGACCAAGTCCAGAAAGTTCCAGAGTGATTAAGATATAATTTGGGAATACCCATGATCCATAGCTAATCTTACCCACTATTAGTGTCAAATAAGCTAGACTGGCCATCTAACTGTCTTGTAAGAGATGTGAAAGAAGAGTATGGGGATTGGTTGGTGAAAGGGGCAAGGACATCTTCAGTTTTAGCAAGAAGACAATTATGTTGGCCTTGGGTCTTTTTTTATAATGTATTTTATTGATTATGCCATTACAGTTGTCCCATTTCCCCCCCTTCATCCCCCTCCACCCTGCACAGCCCCTCCCAACCACATTGCCTCCTTTTAGTTCATGTCCATGTGTCATAAGTTCTTTAGCTTCTACATTTCCCACACTACTCTTGCCCTCCCCCTGTATATTATCTCCCCACCATCTATGCTACTTATTCTCTGTACCTTCTCCCCCACTCTCCTCTTCCCACTCCCCTGTTGCTAACCCTCCAGGTGATCTCCATTTCTGTGGCTCTGCTCCCATTTTAGCTGTCCATTTAGTTTGCTTTTATTTTAGGTGTGGTGGTTAATAACTGCATTTGCTGTCCTTTCACTGTTCATATTTTTTATCTTTTTCCTAGATAAGTCCCTTTAACATTCCATATAATAAGGGTTTGGTGATGATGAATTCCTTTAACTTGACCTTATCTGAGAAGCACTTTATCTGCCCTTTTATTCTAAGTGAAAGCTTTGCTGGATAGAGCAATCTTGGATGTAGGTCCTTGCCTTTCATGAATTTGAATACTTTTTTCCAGCCCCTTCTTGCCTGTAAGGTCTCTTTTGAGAAATCAGCTGACAGTCTGAATGGAACTCCTTTGTAGGTGACTGTCCCCTTATCTCTTGCTGCTTCAAGAATTCTCTCCTTCATTTTAATCTTGGATAATGTAATTATGGTGTGCCTTGGTGTGCTCCTCTTTGGGTCCAACTTCTTTGGGGCTCTCTGAGCTTCCTGGACTTCCTGGAAGTCTATTTCCTTTGCCAGATTGGGGAAATTCTCCTTTATTATTTGTTCAAATAACTTTACCCCTTGTTACTCTTCCTCTTCCCCTTCTGGTACCCCTATAATTCAGATGTTGGAACATTTAAGGATGTCCTGGAGGTTCCTAAGCCTCTCCTCATATTTTGAATTCTTGTTTCTTCATTCTTTTCTGTTTTGTTGTTTCTTTCTTTCTTCTGGTCCACTCCATTGATTTGAGTCCCAGTTTTCTTTCCATCACTATTGGTTCCCTGTGCATTTTCCTTCATTTCACTTAGTGTAGTCTTCATTTTTTCATCTAATTTGTGACCAAAATCAACCAGTTCTTTGAGCATCCTGATCATCAGTGTTTTGAACTGTGCATCTGATAGGTTGGCTATCTCTTGGTCGTTTAAAAGTATTGGCTCTGGGGCTTTGATTTATTCTTCTGTTTGAGCCATATTTTTTTGGTCAGGTCATGCCTGTTACATATGATGGGCAGAGTCTTAGGTGTTCACCAGGGCGGGGCAACCCAGTTGCTGGGTTGTGACGCTGTGTGTGGGGGAGGGGTCAGAGAGGGAGAAATGGTGCTTGCTCCACTCTCTCTTGGATTTCCATCCCCTCTGTCACTTCCCACAAGCAAATTGGGACCTTCTGATGCTGGTTCCTGGGTGGGCAGGCTTGTGTTTGTTCTAGGACCCTGTGGGTCTCTCCAACGAACTCTTCTGTGAGGCTGGGAGTCTCTCCCAGTACCTTTTCAATTGGTGCTTTTAGGCTTTATTTTCCATCGCTGGGGCCCTAGGTTGCGCGGTCTGTCTTGCTGTCCATTTTTGCCTAGTTTATCTGAGTGCGAATGTGTGACCACGGTCAGTCAGCAGCCTTGCACACCTCACTGGGTCTTCTCGTTTTCTCTCCACACCCGGGGTCTGCTAGCCCCAGGCCGCCTGCAAGCCCACCTACACGTCCAGATCTGCCAGACACTGCTTTTTCCTCCTGTGACCCCTCTCCACTAGCCACCAACTCCACCCTCTTACCAGTCTGGTTGAATGGTTGTCAGACTTCTGTACAGTTGAGTTTTCTGTCTGTTCTGGTTGTGTTTTTGTTTCTAAATCTCTGTTATCCTTAGTTTTGGTTGTGTGAGGAAGGCACAGTGTTTCCACCTATGCCTCCATCTTGGCTGGAAGTCTGGCCTTGGGTTTTATCTAAAGCTTGTTTACATGACCCCTAGGTGTAAATGATATCCTGTCATGTATCCTATCATCTGCTTTGGAACAGTAGTGATTCTATAAAGTACCTAAACACAAGGTAAAAATATATCCTCATTGCTTTAGTTTCTGCTTGGGTCTACTAAATCTCTACCCACTTTAGTCAGATCTTATCATTTAACTCTATTGTAATTATAGTCCTAGCCTGATTATCATTATAATCATTTAAATATGAGGGTCTACTCCAGGGTGTGAATGTCCAGAAAAATGTCATATATCTGATGGAAGTCCAGAATTACCAGTGACTCTCTTTTGACTCAGATTCTAAATGCAAGACCAGAAACTTCTCTTTCTGAGAGACTCAGGCATGACCATGGTCCAGAAGAAATTCAACATTTTGCTTCTCATAATCTTAAACGTCAATATAATGACTCATAACCCTTTGGTTCAGATATGAAACACTTATATAAAACTCATTGCTCCTGTATTCATTCATTCATTCATTTGAAAAATATTAAATAACAAATATATATAATTCACTGGGAATTCAGCAGGAAATAAAAAATAGCCCCCAGTGTCATGAACTTCAGAATGTCACAGGAATAGGCAAATATTAAACAAATGAAATTAACTAATTAATAACATATTGTGATAAGGGCTATAAAAATAAATCAGGCCAAGGAAGAAAATGGTGTGTTGTGGGAAGGGGTTTTAGTTTTAAATATGGTGGTCAGGTTAGTTCAGTAATAATGTGGTATTTGAGCAAAGACCTGAAGCAGATGAGGGAGTGAGCCATGTGGATATCTGAGGGGAAGAGCCTTCCAGGCAAAGGGTAAAGCCAGGACAAAAAAAAAAACCTGGATCAGGACATGCTTGGTGTATTCAAGGAACATAAAGGAGGCCAGTGAGTTTGGACTGTTGTGAACTAAGTGGGGAGTAGCAAAGGGATGAGATAAGGAACTTGAGTCCTGATCATAGTCTACTGTGAGGACTTTGGATTTTACTATAAATAACGTGGGAATCCATGGGGATTTTGAGAAGAGAAATGACAAGAGTTGACTTACATTTTAATAATACAACTCTGGCAGTTTTGAAGGGGGGCAAGAGGAAAAGCCAAGAGATAAGTAGGGGATTATTACTTTTGTCCAAGTGAGAGGGTACAGAGGCTCATCTTCAGGAAGATTGTCAAAGGATTGTTCCCTCTTCTCACTACCACATGAGTGAGAATCCCTGAGCTGCCTCTTCTTACCTTACTGTCACTTAGGTTTATGGACCCTATCTTCCTTTGCTGTTCTCTCCAAACCCAACCAATTAACAGTTATCTATTTGACAATCCAGCCTCAGCCCAGACCTAGACAGTTCAGGGATTGTCTCTGTTCTGTGCCTGGAGACTGATAAATATGCTGTAGTTGTGTTCTTTAGCCAGAAAACTAGAACCACACTTACCCTCATAAACCAGAGACCAATTTATGAAAATTAGGTGTTCGCCCACAGAAACTCAAGAAGCCACCTCCATTCCCATAGCACAGCTGAGTGACATTGCTTAACAGTAGAGAAGCTATACCATTGTAATCTTATTTTGAGTGCTTGTTACGTGGCAAGCATTGTGCAAAATTCTCTAATGAACTATTTCATTTAAACTTTTTTAAAAAACCTAAGACATAGATTTTATTATTTATTATGTCACTTATGACTGTTTGTTTTATGTGTCAACCTAACTAGATTATAGTACCAACTTATTCAAACACTAATCTAGGCATTACTGTAAACATCTTTTGCAAATGTATTTAGCATGTACAATCAGTTGACTTTAAATAAAGGTTATTCATGATAATGAGAATGGACCTCATCCAATCAGTTAGAAGGCCTTAAAAGCAAAACTGAATTTTCCCAGAGAAGAAATTATGCCTTAAGACTTCAGCATCAACTTCTTCCTGAGGTTCCAGCCTTCCAGGCTGTGCATCTGATTTCAGATGTGCCAGCCCCCACAATCAAGTGAACCAATGAACCAATTCCTTGAAATTTATTTATGTATATCTTAGTGGAAATTATATATATATATATATATATATATATATATATATATATATATATACACATATATATATATATATACATATGTGTGTGTGTGTGTGTGTGTGTGTGTGTGTGCATGTGTATCTCTTACTGGTTCTGTCTCTCTGGAGAACACTGACTGATAGACCACTTTGACAGAAGATTCAAGTAGCTAAGCAAGTTGCCCAAGGTCACAACAGATAGTACAAGTATGGAGAATCAGACCTGAATAAACTGACTCCAAACCATTCATCCCATCCTCTGCTTTCTCTAAGGTGTCTGAATCCATTTTTAAAAATTATATGAGCCCTGGCTGGTGTGGCTCAGTGGATTTAATGTTGGCCTGTGAACCAAAAGGTCACCAGTTTGATTCCAAGTCAGGGCACATGCCTGGGCTGCAGGCCAAGTCCCCAGTGAGGGGCATGCGAGAGGCAACCATGCATTGATGTTTCTCTCCCTCTCTTTCTCTCTCCCTTCCTCTCTCTCTAAAAACAAGTAAATAAAATCTTTAACAATTAATAAAAATAAAAATTTTCTGAGCCTGAGAAATATCACAGGAGTACTTCAAGTGTCTGTATGCTTATTATATTGTAAAATGAATGTAGTTTATGATTAGTGTGTATACTTATTATATTTTATACTTATTCTTAGCAGTGATAATTATACCTGTCATTCATTAACTCATTTTTGTATGCCAGCCATTATTATGAACATTTTGCATTCATACTTATCTTACATTATCCTCATAACAACCATATAAGTAATTTAAGATTACCATCATTTAAGCCAGATTGTGAAAGACAAATGCCTTATGATCTCACCTATAAGTGGAACCTAATCAACAAAACAAACAAGCAAGCAAAATATAACCAGAGACATTGAAATAAAGAACAAACTGACAGTAACCAGAGGGGAGCGGCAGAGGGATGATGGGGGTAAGAAGGGTTGACAAGGAACATGTATAAAGGACCCATGGACAAAGCCAAAGAGAGGAAGGATTGAGGGTGGGAGGTAGGGGTGGGTGGCATGGGAGAAAGTAGTGGCTGAAAAATAGAGACAACTATACTTAAATAACAATAAAAATGTAAAAAATCTGGAACAAAAAATTTACCACCGTTTTATAGTTGGTAAATATGAGGATCAGAGATGTTAAGTAACTCGTCCAAATTTATACAGCTAGTAAAAGGAGTAGCTAGGATTCAATATCATTGCTTCAGCATTACTTCTTCTGAACTATTGCAAATAGAACCAAGTGATTACCCAACCTTAAACTTTATGGAGCCATTTTTAATCCACTGAATCCTATAAGACCATTTCTCTATTTGCTTAGGGACCTTGGCTTGCAACCCACCTCCAAAATCAAACTTATAAAGCAGTTCCTAAAAGTAGCTGCCATTACTTGTTCTTACCCTAAGTGAGCATGATTTATAAGATAAATGTCTCTTATAAGGTAGAATTTAAGAATAGAGAGGTCAAGTCTTCTGACTCCATGGAATAAACTTTGTAGTCAGAACACTTAGGTTCAAAACTCTGCTCTGTGACCTTGAGCACATAAGCTAACTTTTCTGAACCTTATTTTGTTCAACTATAAAATGGAAATATTCAATAATTGCTATTGGATGGTTTTGAGGATTAAAAAGGTAATATGAGAAAAATATTAGGCCAGAGTATAGCCTCACCAAATGTTAGCTATAAACAACAGTTACAGAACCTTCAGCTCTGGCTATTGGGACCTCAGGATGACCTGAGCAGCTACCTCAGCAACCACCCTGGGAGCTCTGACTGGGCTCCAAACTGGAATAAACTGCCCAAGCATAAACACAGCCATGTCTGTACAATTTATTTGGTGGAGCTTGCACTCATCAAGTGGCATTTTAAAGCCAAATAGGCCATAAACAGAGTTAGAGAAGAAACCAATGGTGCGTATTCTCACCATCATTTCAGTACTACTAGTATTGTGTAGTAAGAAGAGACCACAAAGTCATTCGTTCAATTCAACTCTCATTTTGAGCATCTACTCCATATCAGATTCTGTGTTAGGTATTGGGATTATAGGAAAGAATAAGGTATCATCTTGCCATCACTCAGCTGTTAGTCTAATGGATTTGCAGATATGAGAGAAAGAGAAGAAATAGGCAAGAGTATTGTACTGATCCAATAGTTATGTAGCATTTTGGGGCCATATACTCTTTTGATTGCCTATTAAAATCTCATATATACACAATGAAGTAGTTAATATCATTATTATTTATATTTTACAGATGAAGAAGCTGATACAATGGCCCAGAGTAAGTTTTTCAAAGTCACACCACTAATAAATGGCAGAGCCAGGAATTTAACATATCCTACTATACTGCTGTATTCCAACAAGACTTCTTGTTACAGATTCACTGATGAGAGCACCTCCTGTGGATGATTGAGAGAGTCCCAAAAGACTCCAGAAACTCTAGTCTATTGGTGTGTGTTGTTATACTTTAAGAAATGGCAAAATCTCTGATCACAAATCAGAGGATAGTTAAGACATCAAATACTGAATTTTGGTGAACTACCCATAGAATAGGGAAAAATATGGGATTTTTTCTCTGTATTAATTATCTTTTGGTGTTTTAATAATTATCCAAAAATTCAACAGGTTAGATAACAAACATTTATTATCTCATAGTTTCTGTAGAACAGGGATTTATGCATAGCTTAGTTTGGTGTCTTTGTCTCAAGGTATTTTATTATGTTACAGTCAAACTAACTATCAGCCAGGGCTGAAGTCTCATCTGAAGGCTCAACTGAGGGATGACCTGCTTCTGAGCTCACTTATGTGGTTGTTGGCAGGATCCAATTCTTCACAAACTATTGGTTAGGTGGATATCTTCCTCAGTTCTTTCCTGAGCCTCTCCCATAGGTCAACTCACAAGGTGGTTGATGGCTCCCTTAAGAGTGAGTAAGAGAAAATGAGAACAAGTGTCTAAGACAAAAGTCATCATCTTTTTATAACCTAATTTACGAAGCTGATATATTTTAACTTCTGACATGTTTTATTTGTTAGAAGAGAGTTCCACTTATACTAAAAGGGAGAGAATATTACAAAAGACATAAATGCCAGGAGTTGGAGATCTTTGGGTATCATCCTAGAAGCTTTCTAGGACAGTCTTTAACATCACTTAAAAGCAGGAAGCTCTGCAATGGCTCTGCCAGTAGATCATTAGTCTGAATTATTGCCTTCAGGTACTAGAATACTCTATTATACCATTGAATTCAGAAGAGATCCCTCTTCTGAGGATCAGACACTAAGTCTAATAATATAAGCTGCATTTTTACTTTACTTGCACTTCTATGATTTTCATTAGTGCCCTTACTTCTAGTTTTTGCCAGACAGGCTTTTAAAAAGTGCTATAAAACTAGGCTGTTCCTTCCTTAATTCTTCACCATTTCTGTTTCATCTTTCAAAATCTACCTCTTGACTCAGATCTGGGAAGACTTTCCTAACTAATCTTGCTTGGCATAAGAGGGTTTTCTTGCCTGAGATCCAAATCAGTTCCTTTAAGATACACATATAAGCAAATAATAGCAGATTATGTGGAGAATTTTAAATACACGAGGATGATGATACTTTTTCCCCTGCCATAAGTAGAAGCAGATATACACACAGGCCTCTAAACATTTATAACATATATAATTAATACTTGTGAAAACAGGGTTACACTCATTGACAAAAAGATCAAAGTGGGGTGGACTTTACCCCAGACATGTGCTCATGTCAATTTTTCTTGCTCATTATTAATATTTTTAATTTTCTGGACTATGGGCTTACATGGATCTGAACTCTTTCTTCCTGTCTTAGCTGGCCTAACAGGTATTGACCTCTGAGCTGCTTAGCTGTTTGCCACTACTGACTTTGGTTAATTAAGCTTGCCTACCAGCAAAGTCAATTTGATTTTTCTTAGACAGTTTGTTCTTCCAGATTGCAACTTTTTGTGGATTTCACTTTATCTAACTGAACAATGAGTTCTGATCCCTCCTGGCCATCCTCTATCTTGCTACCACTTATTCCATATTATAAAAACTACACTTTTTCACTTTGAGCAAACTCTGCCTGTATCAGAATAACAATGACTTTGGGCACATACTCCTTGTTACAACCTTGCCCTAACCTATCCTGTCCAATCTCTGTATCAAACATGAAAATATTATCTCCAACTTCCTACATCTATCATCAAATTTACCTGTTTCCTGGCCAATGTTCTTAATACTCTAAACCTGATAAACTAAGTCATGCTGAGTTGTTGATCACTGAGAATACCTTAATAAATTACCCTATACAGAAGGATTCCACTTTAGTTACTAAAGAAAAAGCTGCCAGAGCACAAAGTGAATAGCTATAGTAGAATTTCTGGCACTCTAGTAGAATAGTGAGATTAATACTTGTGATAGAAAGACATAATAGCGGTACCCTTAGAGTGACACTCTTGGTGTCCCCCTCCTCCACTTCTGCAAAGGGCCAATCCTTCAGAGAACATATACAGTAGTCCCCTTTATTCATGAGGGATATATGTTCCAAGACCCCCAGCGAATGTCTGAAACCACAGATAATTCCACACCCTATATATACTATGTTTTCTCCCATACATACATATTTTTCACTCAAAGGAAGCACTTTAAGGCTTCTCTTTGGCATATCCAAATTGCCAGCATCACTATTCTTTATGATTTGGGGCCCTTATTAAGTAAAATAGGGATTACTTGAACACAAACACTGTGATAACATAACAATAAACCTGATAACTAAAATGGCTACTAAGTGACTAATAGATAAGGAGCATGCGTATGGGGGACATAGAGATGACTCATGTCTCAGGAGAGACAGAGTGGGATGGCACATATTTCATCACAGGAATCAGAATGACTCACAATTTAAAACTTATAAATTATATATTTCTGGAATTTTTCATTTAATATTTTCATACTAAGGTTGGCTGCGGGCAACTGAAACCATAGAAAGCAAAACCACAGATAAGGGGGGGGGAAACTACTGTATACCTATGTAGGTTCAAGATAACCTTAGGTAAAGTCTCAGTAGATAGAGTTATTAAGAGAAACTAAGGATATTATGGGGCGGGGAAGAGTGGTGTGGGGAGAAAGGAGACAACTGTACTTGAACAACAATAAAAAAAAGAGAAACCAAGGATATTTGGTGTTTCCTTAAAATTTGAGATGGATAATCAAGAACAACTAGTCCCTCCTACTTTGGTACTCAAACATGCACTACTTGCAAAACAACTTGAAACTAGGAGGATGATAAAGAAAGGTTGCATTCATAATAGCCTACCTTGTAGGCCAGAAAAAATAGCTGCATTTAATTTAGATATATGGCCCAGTCAGCTAATAGGTGGCATGGTGCAAATCACTGTGATATTTGGAATATGTGTGACCTATAAGAACACTGTTATTACACTGTTCATCTGCAAGCTGTGATAGGCATGTAAGAGTCATGTCCCATACAGGTGAATGTATAGAAGAGACCTGTCCAGGACAAATTTGTCATTTGCTAGCATTGGCCAAGTTGCTTCTAGATACAAATGATACATGCCCATTAATATATGGCTTAAATGTAATTCTTTCATTTAATAAATAATTTTTATTATATGATATTTCCTTTTTGTTTTTCTCTTGCTTGTCTCCACGAAAATGCAAGCTTCATAAGAGCAGGGATCTTGTTTTTCTTGTTTTCTGTGGTAATGCTAGCTCCTAGAACAGGTGCTTTGTATAGAGGAGGTCAGCAAATATTGATTTAGTGAACATAAAGACTATTTGCCTTCAGTGATTCTTGCCAGTCTGTTTCTGTGGTCAGTTCTTTCTCCTATCCACCACAGAAGTTATTTGTCTTCACCCCTTCACTCTCCTTTCACCTACAATGTTTTCATATGTATTCTCACTCTCAGTAAAACATGCCAACTCCTACATTTTAGAAAAAACAGAAGACATCAAGTGGAGATTTCCTCAACAACCTTTCTCTTTAAAGCCACAAACTTACATTTGCTGCATCACTCTGATCTCTCCCTGTTTTCTCATGACATTCTCCCTGTGTGTCTGTCTTCACATGACATTTTATTTGTATTATGAGGATATTTATCATGTTGGATTAAGGGACAGCCCTACTCCTGTATGACTTCATCTTAACTAATTACATCTGCAATGACAATTTCCAAACAAGGTTACATTCCTAGGTACTAAGGGTTAGGACTTCAACATACCTTTTTGGGGGACACAAGTCAACTCACACTGCCTTCTAACAATTGCCCTGTATCACTCTCCTCCTCTTAATTCACACTTCTTGAATGAGGTATCTGTACTCACTGTCTATACTTACACTCTTCAATACACTTAAATAAGCTCCTATTATCATCAGTCCTCTACTTTTACTACTTCCTTGTACCATGTCCAATGGACACATTTTTCTTTTAAAATTTATGAAATGTTTATTTCTAGAACTTTTTATTTAATATTTTCTGACTATGGTTGACCTTGTGTAACTGAAACCATAGAAAGTGAAACCATGAATAAGAGGGGACTACTGTATAAGCTAGAAAATAATTATGCTAAAAAAGCATCTTATTACATTGAGCTGCTGAAGTTGTTTTTACATATACAGTTCTAAATATGTTTAGAAAACCAGGAGTTTCTCTAAAAGTCACTTAACTTTTTTTAAAAAAGTAAATGGACAATAGTATATTACATGGAAAATGTACAACTTTACCTATTGTCCAGACATTTTCTGAAAGGCGCCCCTTTTAGACCTTTGAAAGCATAACTACTGCTAGCTAAGAAGTTACTACAGTATATAAGATTATGCAAAAGTATCATAAGTATTGTATCATCTATATTATAGAAAAATCAAGTACAATTTTATATGACATTATTTTTAAGGCACAGTATGTTCAGAATTATGAAAAATTGCTTGGTAAATTAACTTTTGGAAATCAACTCTTTTGCAAGTTAGGAATTGCTTATGTTATGTATGTGGCATTTTCCCAGGTTTTTAAACACTATGCTAGAAAAAGTCTTGTGTTTTTTTTTTTTAATCAAAAGAACTCCAAATAATTTTCATGATGATATTTGCTTCATCTCACCAACATATAGTGAGAGACATACAAAACAAGTTCCAGACTGGGTATAAGAATGCTTTGGTGCATCACAAAAATATGCTCAGTAGATCAGTGCACATTGAGCTGTCTCAATCTCTTTTGCCTCTCTCATATACACACTTTCCCAGAGGACCCATAAATAAACAAAACCTACCTCAAAACTCCAAGAAAATGGCATTATTACCATTACCTTTCTAAGAAAAGAGAAAGACCAAAACTAAAACTGGTATGAAAGGTTTAGTCAGGGTGTCTTATCACCACACAAAATGGTTCCTACCTCCTCTCCTTGGTGCCTGGAGAACAGACTGATCTTCTTAGCCTGACATACATGGACCTTCACAATCAGGCCCCAGTTAAAGTTTCCAGGCTCTTCTCTTTTCCTACATGTAGATCCTCCATACCAGTTAGACATTCTCTTCATTGGTTCTTCAACACCAGTTCCTGTGTGACTTTGTTTGCCTTATCTCCCCTTCCTGACTGTCTCTGACTGTTTCTTTTCTTCGCTAACAAGAGACAGTCTGGTATATTGCAAAGAGAATGACTTTTAGAGTGTGAAAAGTCCAGGGTTTAAATCCAGGCTCTGCCATTTAAGTCATGAGCCTTTAGGCAAAGTTTCTTAGTTTCTTTTGTAATTGAATTTATTAAGGTTACATTGGTTAATATTTTTACACACATAAGTTTCAGGTGTGCAATTTTATAATACATCATCTTTTTATTTTATTGTGTTTATCCCCCCAAGTCAAGCCCCCATCCATCACCATTTATGCCCTTTACCCTCTCCTGACTACCCCCACCCACATTTTTCTCTGGTAATGATTGTAGTGTTGTCCATCTATGAAGTGTTTTTTCCTTAATCTCTTCAACTTTTTCACCCAGTTTCCTCACCTGAAAACTGAGGATAATGATGTTGCCTACCTTACAGAAATATTATGTAGATTAAGTGAAATAATGTATGTAAGGCACCTAGCCCATATTAGCCTGCCAATAAACAGAATATATCATCATCACATTATCCTTTTATATTTTTTAAGTCATAGTTCATTGCTCAATCTTCAACCCAGCTCATGGGAATATCCAATTTCTCTGAACTCCAATATCTTACTGCATCTATATAATGTCTTATGCTTTAATAGTATTAGTTTTATTTGTAGATACAAATATTGTATCAACCCAAGTACACTGAAAGCTCATTTAGGGCTACTATTAAGTCAACCCTCTCTATATTATTACAGATAAACTTTTATATGGAAGTAGAACCCCTGAAATATGTGTTCATTGTCTAAGATTATAGGTATAGAATTAGTAGGCACTGATTGATAGGATGATGACATAGGGCTTGAAGGATAATAAAATTAAATAAAAAATAATGTTGCCTACAAAATTTTGTTGAACACTAACAGTTAATAAAAACAATACACAACAAGTATTTATTATATAGAAGACATTCTACCAGGCACTTGACAGATATGACATTTCATCCTTACAACTTTGTGATGTAGGTATTATTAGCCCTATTTTACAGGTGAGGAAACTGAATTTCACATAAGTTATAAAATTTTGCTGGTATTACACAGCTCTGGGAACCAAGACCTATATCATTTGACTCTACATTCTGAGTTCTAAACCTATAGGCATAATGCCCTACTAAGGAGCAGATACCATCTTAAGGACTTTACAAATTATCATAGGTCACTTCACTATTGATACTTACACCACATCTTGCTAAGGTGAAAAAGTGTACATAATAAAAAGATTCTCAGCACTCGTGGTTTAAAAGAAAACAGGGAGTTCTAGTTCACTAGACCATATCCGCACTCATTCATTCCATGTTATTTCTAATCGCTCTTCAACCGAGGATCCAATCTATGTGGAGGAAAAGGGAAGGGTGATCAAATGCAGGCAGATAGATGGACAGATGGCTGGAGGAGTAGATGGCCATGTGGGAGAGTACAGGGACTGTTGCCTGCTGTGTGCCAGAAAGGCTCACTGTCCATCAAGGAGAAAAAACAATTGGGAAACACTTCACAGTGCCACACACCAAATTGACTAAGAGCCTATTCATCTCCTTAGAGAAAAAAAAAAGTAACAGTGCCCACTGCCTGTGTGGGTGTTCTTGGTCTTTTCCAGCAAGGTGTGCATTTAAAAAAAGATTAGTACAATAGGGCACAAACAGTCCTATTGAAACAGCCGCCTGCATAGACTTGGCAGATTTGTACTGTGGAACAGTTCTGTCTGACATTTAAAATGTGGCAAAACTACTTCAATTAAATTTAAAAATAAGTTTTCTATAGCCCCTTATTTTCTTCTTATAAGCATGAGTACAGTGAACATGTCATCATGAGCTTTAGAGGATGTCCCCAGAATGAATGCTTGCCAAAGACAAGAATATGTGGCATTATGGGATGACAAGCTGATTAGGCTGCAATGATCCCCAGGCTCATGCCTGAGAAGACTACTCTCTCAAGGATGCAGCTCCAAACCCCTACAGCCAAGATCACAAATGGGATATGAAATCAAGATTTCCTCTCTGGTAGAGTGATTAATTTTAATTAATAAATGGTAAAGCATAAAGGGAATAGGAAGGGACGTTTTCTGTATTGTCACTGAGAGCTCAGTAACTTGGGCCTATATCCTGATTTCTTCACAGTGGTTTAATTTGGTGAAATGGATGGTAAAACTCTGGTTGAATAAGTCATGTAGCATAGCTACTGACTTATTCATGTTCTACAGCATAATGATTGGGAGTGCTTTCTGTGGAACTCAATAGACAGACTTTTTTTTTCTTCACTGAGATACTGGCTCAAAAACATCTATTCACATCCTCCAAATTATGCCCATTTTTTCCTCTGATGCTTTCTGCTAGAACCATAGCCAGGAGATAGAATACATACTATCACTATACAATAAATCTTTCTTGTTTTGAGTGTTACAAACAGAAATTCCATGCTTCACTCCAAACTTCTACCTCTGTCCCCTTAACTACATCTCCACAAGGGAAGAGGAATTAATATGCTTATTGGTTCAAAGCCCAAGACACAGTTTGGGTCACATTTGATCAATGGATATATTTATTGTTCCAGAACCCAGTCATAACACTCTCCTCTCACTTGTACTTCAAGAAGGGGTCCATATATTTGCACAAATTTAAGTTATCTTCTTTTATACCATTCTGTTTCTTTTCTATGTTATGTTATGTTATGTTATGTTTTATGTTATGTTATGTTATGTTATGTTATGTTATGTTATGTTATGTTATTTTATAATTGTTGTTCAAGTACAGTTTTCTGTCTTTTACTTCCATCCCAGTCCATCCCCCCGGTGCTCCCCACCTCCCTCCCATTTCCACCCCCCTTAGTTTTTGACCATGTGTCCTTTATATTTGTTCCTGTGACCCCTTCCCTTTTTCCTCTGAAATTCCCTCCCCTCTCTCCTCTGGTTACTCTCAGCCTAATTTCTATTTCAATGTCTTTGGTTACATTTTGTTTGCTTGTTTCTTTTGTTGCTTAGGTTCCTGTTAAAGGTGAGATCATATGGTATTTGTCTTTTACCGCCTGGCTTATTTCACTCAGCATAATGCTTTCCAGTTCCTTCCATGTTGTTGCAAAGGGTAGGAGCTCCTTCTTTCTTTCTGCTGCATAGAATTCCATTGTGTAAATGTACCACAGTTTTTTGATCCATTCATTTACTGATGGGCACCTAGGTTGCTTCCAACACTTGGCTATTGTAAATTGTGCTGCTATGAACATT
Organism: Carollia perspicillata; assembly: GCA_004027735.1. Taxonomy (NCBI): domain Eukaryota; kingdom Metazoa; phylum Chordata; class Mammalia; order Chiroptera; family Phyllostomidae; genus Carollia; species Carollia perspicillata. Next base: position 38,464 of record PVKM010004670.1, read on the forward strand.
GGGGTGCATAGGTTATTTTGGATTGGTGTTTTAGGGTTCTTGGGATATAATCCTAGCACTGGAATTGCTGGGTCAAAAGGCAGATCCATTTTTAGTTTTCTGAGAAAATTCCATACTGTTTTCCATAGTGGTTGTACCAGTGTGCAATCCCACCAACAGTGAACTAGGGTCCCCTTTTCTCCACATCCTCTCCAACACTTGTAGTTTGTTGCTTTGTTTACGATGGGCATTCTTACCAGCGTAAAGTGGTATCTCGCTGTGGTTTTACTTTGCATTTCTCTGATGGCTAGTGATATTGAGCATCTTTTCATGTGTCTCTAAATCCTCTGTATGTCCTCCTTAGAGAAATGTCTGTCCAAGTCCTTAGCCCGTTTTTTAATTGGGTTGCTTATCTTCTTGGAGTGGAGTCATGTAAGTTCTTTGTATATTTTGGAGATTAAACCCTTGTCTGAGGTTTCATTGTCATATGTGTTTTCCCATATAGTTGGTCTCTTTTTATTTTAATAATGTTTTCTTTAGCTGTGCAGAAGCTTTTTATTTTGATGAGATCCCACTTGTTTATTCTTTCCTTTATGTCCCTTGCTCCGGGGGACGTATCAGTAAAAATGTTGCTGTGTGAGGTATCTGAGATTTTCCTGCCTATATTCTCCTCTAGGATGTTAATGGTATCATGGCTTATATTTAAGTCTTTTATCCATCTTGAATTTATTTTTGTGTATGGTATAAGTTGGTGCTCAAGTTTCACTTTTTTGCACATAGCTGTCCAGTTCTCCCAGCACCATTTGTTGAAGAGACTATTTTTACACTATTTTATGGTGTTGCCCCCTTTGTCGAATATTAACTGACCCTATGGGTTTATTTCTGGGCTCTCTGTTCTGTTCCATTGGTCTATGGCCTGTTTTTATGTTTTTGGTTTTTTTTTTTTTTTCGTTTATATCTCATTTTCTTTTTCTTTCTTTTTTATTTTTAAAAAATTGTTGTTCAAGTACAGTTGCCTTCATTTCCCCCACACCACTTCCCCACCCCACCCTCAACCCTACCCCCTTTGCCTTTGTCCATGTATGCTTTATATTTGTCCCTGGATCACCTTTCCCCTTCTTTCCCCCATTATCTCCTCCCCCTCCCCTCTGGTAACTGTCACTTTGTTCTTTATTTCAATGTCCCCAGTTATATTTTGCTTGCTTGTTTGTTTTATCATTAGGTTCCACTTACAGATGAGATCATATGGTATTTCTCTTTTACTTCCTGGTTTATTTCACTTAGCATAATGCTCTCCAGTTCCATCCATGCTGTTGCAAAAGATAGGAGATCTTTCTTTCTGTTGCATAGTATTTCATTGTGTAAATGTACCATAGTTTTTTGATCCACTCATTTACTGATGGACACTTAGGTTGCTTCCAGCATGTGGCTATTGTAAACTGCACTGCTATGAACATTGGGTTGCATAGGATCTCTTGAATTGGTGTTTCAGGATTTTTAGGAGATAATCCTAGCAATGGAATTACTGGGTCAAAAGTCAGTTCCATTTCTAGTTTTTTGAGGGAGTCCCATAATGTTTTCCACAGTGGCTGCACCAGTTTGCATTCCTACCAACAATGCAGTAGGTTTCCCTTTTCTCCACAACCTCTCCAGCACTGGTTTGTTGATTTGTTCATGATGGTCATTCTGACCGGTGTGAAGTGATATCTCATTGTGATTTTAATCTGCATCTGTTTTATGTCTAGTGATGCTGAGCATCCTTTCATATATCTCTAGGCCTTCTGTGTGTCCTCCTTGGAGAAGTGTCTATTCAAGTCCTTTTTAAAATTGGATTGTTTGTCTTCCTTGAGTGGAGTCATGTGACCTCTTTATATATTTTGGAGATCAAACCCTTGTCTGAGGTGTCATTCGTAAATGTATTTTCCTTTTCATTTTGCTAATTTTTCAGCTGTGCAAAAGCTTTTTATTTTGATGGAGTCTGATTTGTTTATTCTTTCCTTTATGTCCCTTGTTCTAGGGGACATATTGGTGAAAATATTGCTGCATGGGATATCTGATATTTTCCTGCTTATGTTCTCCTCTAAGACTTTTATGGTGTCACAAGTTATATTTAAGTCTTTTATCCATCTTGAGTTTATTTTTGTATAGTGTAAGTGGATGGTCGAGTTTCATTTTTTCTATACCTTCCTCTTTCTTACTTTCCTACCTCAGGAACAAACTTGGCATTCTTTTTGTCTTCTCTTTTTGCCACTCCATATAGTCAGTTAGGTAAATGGACTCAAGGCTGTTCTTAAAATCTGGCTTCTCTGTCTGCTTCTCCCACTCACTCTCTACTTATCCCTATCCTAAGCAGGCACATTCAGGTACACACATCTCAAGTTTAAGGTTAAGGATTATAGGTAAATAAAAGACTCTATTAAGTCTCCATACTAAACCCCATCATTCCATTTAGTTTTGCTCAAAAATTACTGAGTACTGGCTCAGCTATTAATGAAATAATAATTAGATCCCGATTTGGTTATAGTTCTTTACACATAACTTCCTTGATACAGAACCCTACAAGAAGGAGAGGGTCACTGGAAGGACAGGCACCACTTTAGAGTACAGGGTTATAATACCAATCTGAGTCTATCAAAACCCTGCCTATAACTACTATTCTGGAATTGGAAATGTATATTGCCTGGATTACTAAAATAGACACCTGACTATTCCTTCCATCTTCATCTATACCTTTCTATTGCCCATCCTTCCTATCATAAATAGAATTAACTCCTTAATTTAAAAATATTTGCATATTACTACTTTCCTTAAAATTATTTGTTTATTTGTTTATCCTTAGTATGACTTTGCAAACTCTTGCTAAAATGGCCCTGTTAAACTGTAAATGAGTGATTCTCAAAATTTGTGTCAACAAGTTAGTATTTTTGCCTTACCCCAAAATACATTCAGTAAGTCTGAGGAGAAGCCTGGAAATTTGCAATAGAACACATGCCTTAGATTATTCTGACACAAATATTCTGAGAACCACACTTTGAGGACCATTTCCTTGTGGTGGTACAGACTGACCTGCCTCCATCATCTTCTCCTTTTCAGTGGACTCCATATACTCTTACTGAAATATTGTGTTCATAGATTTATGCAATCTTGAGTTAGAATAAACCTTAAAGATTGTTGAAGTGACTTTCACACTCTATGTAGGCATCCTCTTCACAGTTGTATCATAGGTAGATCTCCAACCTCTGTACCTGATCACACTGTTGCATGGCTGTAAAAAGTCCAAATTTCCTCCAATAAGAGAAACATCCAGGAGTAGTGGAAAAAGCACTAGATCATTAGTCAGAATTTAGATCCTCACTGCCACTTTTTAGCTTTTTGATTTCGTGCAAATCATTTGATCTGTGTCCAAGTCAGTTTCATCCTCTGTAGAAAGGTAGTAATGTAAAAGGCAGTGTAGTATAACAATTGATAGTATGAACTGGAGCCCAGAATGAGAGGAATAAAATCTTGGCTCTGCTAGTTGCTAGATGTATGACCTTGGATATGTTACTTCACCCCTCCATGCTTCAGGTTAGTAAGGTGTTACCTGATAATAAGTATAACTAACTCGTGATAAAATGTAAATGAGTTCATATGTGCAAGCCGTTGACACATAGTAAGCACAATATAGGTGTTAACAACTACTATATTCTGTTATACTGGGGTAAAATTACTGCAGTAACTACCTCAGAGGGTTGGTATAAAAATTAAAAAATACATGAAATGATATATAATAAGTGCTCAATAAGCTATAAAGTACCATATAAATGTAATCATTTAGTTGATTTAGTTTAAATCTGTAAGTTCTAAAACTAAACTCAGACTGCACAGAAAAAGTCTAATACCTCATCTACAGAACAATATCTGAAGAAACCTTATCATCTAGCCCCAGTCTTAACAGTTTCAGTGTTTTCAACAATTTCTTATATCACATAGCTCATGGAATCTTCATCATCTTGGTCATAATTTGTGGATGTGCTATATTTGGTTATTCACTTTTAATTCATCAAACATTTTATGAGCACCTACTACAATCTGATCACTAGGCTATGTATTAGAGATACAACAATGACTCAAACACAGTTCTAACCTCAAAAAATATTGTCCAATGGTCAAACACTTCTGAAAATATGACATCACAAACAGACGTTAACAAAGGACTGGCTGGGCCAATGCATATCTCCTCTCCTGCATAGTACATTTTTATCAATATAGCCCAAAGCCCCATTAGGATGTTTGATCAGTATTGATTCACAATGAGCATATGATCAAGTAATCCTCTGGGATTTACATATAAAAAATTCTGTTGGACCAGATACTGAACCTTACATTCATACACTTCATTCAAAACCCAAAAGTTAGGGCTGGAAATTTACACATATTAAATGAGTTATTATCATTTTCATCCTACCTTTCTAGATGGTAAAAACTTTTAAATATCTACAGAGTTAGCAGGCATGCTATCTATACCTTCACAGAATTGTGGTTAGACAATCATATACCTTATAAAGTGTTTTGGAACTGTGTCTAAGGACTTTAAAATGGTACTTAGTAATTGATCAATAAACATTAGCTATTATTGTTTGGATGCCTGGAATGTGAGCTGCATGGCACCAAAATAATAATAGCTAATGCTTATTGATCAATTACTAGATATTTCTTTAAAGTTATTAGATACTGTCCCAAAAGTTTTGCATAATAAACACATCTCACCTTCACAACAGTTCCATGAAATAATTGCTACTTCTGTTTGATTTTATAAATCAAAAAAAATGGAGAACTGAGAGATGATGTCAATTTTCTGATATTTCACAGTAAGTGGTGGAGCTATGATTTTAAACCTGAAGTCTAGTGCCAGAGCCCATATGCAATCAGTGAACTATCCCTTTGCTTGTTATTGAACAAATAAAATGGAATTAACTAGCTGTAACTTAACCCTTAGTGACACTATACTAGGTATTTGTGATCATCACTGCCTTTTCTTACTGTTTGCAACCATTTCTTTAAGAATTCACTAAAGATTTTCAATGAGGATTGATGTCAACATCACTGGCCTATAATTTCTAGAATCTGACCCCTCCTTTTTTAAAAAAATCAAATTAGCATTACTTTTGTAATTGCATTCAGTCAGGAATCCCTCTCATTGAATTAATATTGTGTTTCTCTGAACTATGACTAAGCAGCCTGCTTGCATATCATAATTACAAGTTAACTTCCAGAATTTCATTAAATATTTAATTAATGTCCACAGAAACACAGAAAGCCTAACTAAAATCTAAAAAAAATGGCTCTTTAAACCCATTCACTGGGAAATAAAATGAAGCAGAAGACAAAAAAAGTTTAGACTCCAAGCAGACACTGGTAATTATCACATTGGACCACGCATCTGTCTAGCCACCTTCTGTTCACAAGATGAAATTAAAACTGTTGGTGTGCTGGCTTGCTATTCCTGTTAGTTACAATCTACTCTTATATGCCTGCAGGTAGAGATCCTCTGCATTGCTATTTCATTTCACTGACATTTTGAGAAAGTAGAGTGAAACTTCTGTTTTATTTCCTTGTCCCTATTAGGGTATGTTACCAGTTCGCCCACAGAAAAAGCTATTTATTGCTATCTCCTTTTATGGTTTTTCTTTTTATCTTACTGAAAACTTTCTATGGTGAAACTTTATGTGAGCCTTCTATTAGGCAGAGAGTGGGAAAGTGGGAAGCAGGAATAAACTGGTGGCATTTATTCTTGGATATGTGCTGTGGCAACATTTTGGTCAAAATTGTTCAAGTCCCTATCAATTTTATGGGATATTATTAACCCTCAAAATTAAAAAAGTAAATCCTGAAAAAATATGATAATCATTTTCCAACTTGTGTACTGCAGACCATGATTGCAGAATTAATTTTAAGGGTGTATTTGGAGGAGGAAGCTGTATGTTTGAACAGGAAATTTTTATATTTTCTACATAAGTGAACATTATTTACAATTTTAATCAATGTTAGTTATTTCAATTTTTTAAAATTTTAATTTAGCAAATTTTTTTAATGACCCTCTGTGTTTCAGGCACTATTGAAGGATCTGGAGATAAAATGCCCTAATGGAGCTAACATCCTAGATGGAGAGACAGAAAATATACAAGTCAATGAATAAATAAATTAGATAATCTTAGATAATAGTAAATGCTTTGAATTAAATAAATAAAACAGTTATGAGACTGAGCATAGCAGGAGGATATGTTGAAACAACTTTAGGTAGACTTTTTCAAGGAAGGGCTTTCCTAGGAAGTGATATTGATCTGAAATGCCCTGAGGCAGGAAAGTGTTTAGTGTGCTCAAGAAACAGCAAGGAAGCGGAAGTGGTTGGAGCAGAAGGTTAAGAGGAAGGTAAAGTTGAAAAAGAAGGCAGGGGGCAGTTCATGTAGGGCCATGTAAGCTGTGGTAAAGACTAAATGGTGTTGAACAGGAAAGTGGCTTAACTCAATTTACATCAAAGTTTGAAAAACTCCACTTTAAAGAAATCTGCTTAGCATTTTTAATCCAGTAATTCCCAAGCACATTTGATCATTAAAGACTTTTATCCCTATAGGACATATTTTAAACTTATTGCATAACAGTATCCCATAGCACTCCAGTTTAGGAAATACTTGAGCTAAATTTGTTAGCGAAATATTCATTTTGCAATATTATGGGAAGTTTGAGGATATACTGAAAATACAGATACATAGATGAATAGAGACAGGCAACTGATAGAAAAAAGTGAAGACATTCCTCCCCTCTAGTTTTAGACAAAGTACACTGTACACCACAAAGCTGAGATAGGTTTGGGGAGGAGGAAGATTAAGGTTCTTTTTTTTTTAATATTTTATTTATTTATTTTTAGAGAGAAGGGAAGGGAAGGAGAAAGAGAGGGAGAGAAACATCAATGTGTGGTTGTCTCTCATGTGTCCCCTACTGGGAACCTGGCCTGCAACCCAGGCATGTGCCCTGACTGGGAATCGAACTGGTGACCCTTTGGTTCACAGGCCCGTGCTCAATCCACTGAGCTACACCAGCCAGGGCAAGGTTCTTATATTTTTGCAAAATAACCACATTTTCTCTTCTTAAACACTGACACTGATTGTTGTCAGGAAGACTTCTGTTTTCCACCTTCTCTTGGACTTCTCTCCAAGATTTGCTCACAGAGGGTTCTGGAGGAAAAGCAGTTGGACCTAGAGCCATGTTTGTATGGTTCACATTAAAAAACAAATCAGTAATACACCATTATTTTTCACAATATGCATCTTTCATAATAGGAAAGGAAAGGTGGGGAAGTGAGTAAGAAGAGACAGCTGAGTAGTAGGTAAGAGAAAGTTGTTCAAGTTGAATCTGTGGGACTCAAAACATGATGGGTGCCAAGGTCTTTCCACAAGCAATGTCATCTACTTGTGGAATATTAGAAAGGTATTAGAAAGATAAACTTGAGGTGAAGAATGAGGACTTGATGGGAGACAATCAAGTTGAGTAGTTAAAATCATGGGCATTGAAATCATACTTGGGTTACAGATTCAGCTCTGCCAGTTACTAGCTGTGTGGTTTCAAATAAGTTGTTTAATCTCTCTGAGAGTTGTTGTACTCATGAATAAAATGAAGATGATCAAGGTATCTAGCATATAAGAATGTTTAGGGAATTAAATAGTATAATATGCATTATAAAATATTTCTGTTGGCAAATTTATTAATGTCTAGGCGTTTGAGAGAAAAGGGAATAGAAATGTGGGTCATTGCTGTCTACTGGAAGTTTCTATAACAATGAAAATATTCTTTACCTGAGATGGAGTAGCTTAATCACTAGTCACAAGAGACCACTTACCTCTTGAAATGTTTCTAGTACAACTAAGAAAATGAAATATTAATTTTAATTAATTTAAACTTAAGTAGCTGTGAGTATCTACTAGCTACTGTAAGGAATGGTACAGATCTAGGTGCACAGAATTCTGGGACTGAAGGAAGGATAAAATACTTGAAATGCCTCTGGGTTTGGAAGGGGAGAAAGCAAAGAGAAGAAAAGGGAGGAGATTAAAAGGTGAAACAAACAGAAGAAATGAGGCTTCAAAAATAATTAAGATGACAATATAAGAAATGCTATTTTTGGTTCTGTCATCCAGCCAAATAGAAACCCTACAGGAGGATTTCACCTATAGCATCCATTTAAGAACTTGAAAGCTAGGCCCTCAACCACATTTAGCTTTCACTTGGTTCTAGAATTCAAAAATTTCTCTCAGCACTTGACCTTTTTCTATTTTCAGACTGCATTACATCTTAAGGTAATGGGTTTTATATGTTTACCACCTTCTGGATAAAGAGGTTTTCTACTTTATTACTTTCAAACCATCTCCTCTAGCTCCAAGTAATAGTACTTGTATTTGACAAGTTCGAAGTGCTCTAAAGATATCCTCCAAATAACCTAATGACAAGTGAACATGTCAATTCTTCTCCTGAGACTCTTGGCTAATGTAACTGCATTTTGTCCTCAGGGAACTCTGTGTCAGATGGGGCACACTAAAGTGATTTGTCATAGCCTGCCAAAGCACTTAAAACCCCTCTGATCAGGGTTTTCTTTTAGATAAAGATTTTGCTTTTATAAACCTATTAAAATGCAAGTCTTTAACACTGGAAGCCAGAAGCAACCACTTATCTTCTTGACTTGTTTTCTTCACATTGCATTCTGAGGACCCAAGGCTATGTTCGCTGGGTTTTGCAAAAAGTGTATGTGGACAGGCCCAGATAATGGAGGGTCTGCTGCCTAGCATGGAGTACCACAAAAGAATAAGTACATCTGCCCTATATACCTGTACAGGAAACAAAAAGAGACAGCCAAAGAATGGCATCAAATAATAGCCATGTCAACAACATCTTAAGGTTTTACATCCTTCACAATGGGACTATTTTTGTTGCTTCTTTGTTTCACAATGGTTGGACCAAGTTACACAGTTCAGAAGCCACAAGACAAAGCTGTTATTACTCCCTTCACTGACAACTGACTGAAATGATTCACAGGTAGTAAACAGTAAGAAAACTAATGTTTCATTGAACTAATCATCTTCCTGAGAACTTTAATTGGCCTTTGAGTGTTTGCCAGTCAATCTTCTTTATGTGAAGACTCTAATTAACTCCTAGATGCCCTCAGATTGGCCTCTTTTGACTCCATCCTCCCCGAATCTGTCAGTAAAATAGCAATACATAATTTTGTCCATGACCTACATCTTTTTAATGACACTGGCACAGTACAAACTGAGTTCAAATGTAATCAGTATTCAAGTAATGACACTGTTTATAGAACACTATGTTTTCCATTAAATTTAGCAAATAGTTCTTGAGCATAAACAATATAGAGCTATAAGGACATGAGCTTAAATATAAAAAGAAATTCCTGACTTCTGGGAAAGATGGAGGCATAGGTAGATACACTTTGCCTCATCACAGAACCAAAAGAAAGACAACAACAAATTTTAAAATAAAAATTAACCATAACTGCCAGAAAATTGAAGTGAAGTGAAATCTAACAACCAAGGAGTTAAAGAAGAAACACTTATTCAGACTTGTAGGAATCAGGAAGATAGCAGCCAGGGCAAAAAGGATAAATGGCAGGATGGTGGCTGGAAGACCAGGCAGTCCCACTTTTGTGCGGGGATAAACTGGGAGGAAAAACTATAGAGCAAGACAGACCAAGCAACCCAGGGTTCCAGCACAGAGAAATAAAGCCTAAAAACCTCTGACTATAAAAACTGGGGTGGTTGTGGCAGCCGGAGAAACTCCCAGGCTCACAGGAGAGTTCATTGGAGAGACCCACAGCATCCTAGATTGTACACAAACCCACCCATCCTGGAATCAGTACCAGAAGAGCACAACTTAATTATGGGAAGCAAGGGAAGTGACTGAAAGCCAGTCAAGAGTCCAGCAAGCAGCATTCTTCCCTCTCAGATCTCTCCCCCATGTATGGCACCACAACAGAGAGAAGCGAGGAATCCTGCCCTATAGAATACCTAAGACTCTTCCCCTTACAGTGTAACAAGCCCATGCGGACAAAAAATATATTGCCCAAATGAAAGAACAGATCAAAGCCCCCCAAATAGAACTAAGCATGGAAGAGATAAACAATCTACCACATGATGAGTTCAAGAGACTGTTAATCAGGATGCTCACAGAAATGGTTGAGTATGGTCTCAAAATAGAGGAAAGAGTGAAGGCTATACAAAATGAAATAAAGAAAAATATACAGGGAACCAACAGTGAAGGGAAGGAAATGGACTCAAGCCAATAATTTGGAACAGAAGGAAGAAATAAAGATCCAACCAGAAGAGAATGAAGAAACAAGAATTCAAAAAATGAGGAGAGGCTTAAGAACCTTCAGACAACTTTAAATGTTCAAACAAATGAACCACAGGGGTGCCAGAAGGAGAAAAACAAGAGCAAGAAGTTGAAAACTTATTTTAAAACATAGTTAAGGAGAACTTCCCTAATCTAGCAAAAGAAATAGACTTCCAAGAAGTCCAACTCAGAGAATCCCAAAGAAGTTAGACCCAAGGAAGCACACACAAAGGCATATCATCATTAAGTTACCTAAGATTAAAGATAATGGGAGGATTTTAAAATCAGCAAGAGGAAAGGAGAGAGTCACCTACAAAGGAGTGTCCATAAGACTGTCAGCTGATTTCTCAAAAAAAAAGGCCTTATAGGAAATAAGGGGCTGGAAAGAAGTATTCAAAGTCATGAAAGTCAAGGACCTACATCCAAGATCGCTCTACCCAGCAAGGTTATCATTTAGAATGGAAGGGCAGATAAAGTGCTTCCCAGATAAGGTCAAGTTAATGTTCATCATTACCAAGTCATTATATGCCATTATATGAAATGTTAAAAAAGACTTATATAGGAAAAAGAAGATGATCAACAATGTGAACAGTAAAATGACAACATACTCACAACTATGAACAACTGAAACTAAGAATAAGAACAAAAACAAACTATGGATACAATTAGAAGAGCAACAGAATCACAGAAGTGGAGATCACATAGAGGGTTATCACCGGGGAGAGGTGGGTGGAGAATGGAGGAAAAGGTATAGGGACTAAGAAGCGTACATTTTAGGTACCAAATACACAGGGGGAGATTAAGAATAGTATAAGAAATGGAGAAGCCAAAGAACTTATATGTATAACCCATGGACATGAACTAAATGGGAGGAACACTAGTGGGAGAGGGATGCATGGTAGAGGGAATAAGGGGAGAAGAAATGGGGCAACTGTAACAGCATAGTCAATGAAATATATTTAAAAGACAAAATAAAAAGAAATTTCTGTCTAAAAAAAGCACATGATATAGAATATGATCTTACTCTCCTCTAGATCATCCAGCATTTTTTATTACATTCCAATTTAGTATCTATTATGCCATTAACTGTGCTAGCATTTGGTCAGGTGATAGAAAACAAAAGAGCAGATTCCCTGAGCTCGGAAAGCAGTCATTTGTAATTTATTTTGGTGTTAGACTGAGCTTAGCTTAGTTTACATAGCATGAAGGCTTTTATTTGGGTATTTTTGTTATGTCTTCCTTAGGAAAATCATGAATGGAAGAGAAAATATTTAATGTAGGTTTGGAAGGATTTTAGCAAACCCATAGGAAAAAGAGGGATTTGAGTACAAAAAAAAAAAGTATAGTTAGAGTCCTGGATATTATCTTTTCTTGAAGATGTGCAAATGGTCAACTTTGGAAGAGCAGTGGAGTGAATACTTCAGAGGCAGATAACAAAAAACAAATACGAAAAAAAGCAAATCTGGAATAATAGATTGGTAGAATATCTGTAGAACTTTGAATGTTAGGGTGAGAATTCTATACTTAATTCAGTTGACAAGATTCAAATATATAGGACTACACACATATATTCTTAGCTTAGAACATTTTGAATGAAGAAATGATACAACCAAATATGAACTCTCAGAAGATTAACCTACCAGAAGAGGGAAGATGGTGACAGATTAGGAGGGAGCGGATTTCAATTCCCACTACATGCAGGAGGAAAAACTGGCTAATCCATGGAGGAACGGAGCAGACAGGCAACAGTATTGCAGCGTATTTGAAAATAAGAATCCACAAAGCGGTAGCAGACACTGAAAAACCAGAAACCAGACAGTAAGAAGGAGATTTCAGGACACTAAGGTCCCGGAGATCAGCGCAGGGACCAGGGGACTGTGAAACCCCAGGCCCAGCTACGGGCACCCGGCACCCGGCGCCCGGCACCCGGCACCCAGAGCGGACGCTGGGTCAACCACAGAAGCGGAGGGCCTGCCGAAATCCTTGGGAGAGAGCTGGGTCACCTGCTCCCTCCCTCCCCGACAGACCAGGTTTGGAGCAACACGAGCAGAGCTCTGGTCATGGAGAGGGGAAAAAGGAGGAAGAGGCAAAACGCTCAAAGCTGTGGTTACTCTCTGTGGGCGCCAGCTTGGATGAGCTGAGGACTGGGCTGTGTCGCGCACTGACTCCTGGAGTCGGAGTCGCCAGCTGCCAGAGAGTTAGGTTACATGGACGCTAGGCTTGAATAGGAGAAATTTATCAAACAGAAGGGCTGGGGAATCTGCTGTGACTGCCCTAAGACTGACTCCCAGCCCAGCCGGGTGTGGGGGGAAGGTGCAGTGACTCCATCCCGGCGGCGCTGGGAGGGGAGACTTTGGGCCTAGGTTCCCTGGGAAGGGAGGCATTTGGCGCCAACCTAAGCGAGTGGGCGCTGCTGCACCCCAGTGTCTGGAGGTGA
>PVKM010004671.1:0-51141 GCA_004027735.1 Carollia perspicillata
AAGGGTAGTGTGGGAAATGTAGAAGCTAAAGAACTTATGATACATGGACACGAACTAAAGAGGGGGAGTGTGGGTGGGAGGGGGTTGGCAGGGTGGAGGGGAGTGAAGGGGGAAATGGGAGAACTGTAATGGCATAATCAATAAAAAAGTTAAAAAAAAATGAAGAGCTCTTTCATATCTGTTCTCTTGGATCATGACTATTAAGTTGCTGTGGTATTTAGATTCCATTTTAAATAGTGCTGTAATACTTAAATTTTAATGGCAGCATTTACAATATACTGAAAAGTATGTATTTCCAGTCATTTAAATCTATAATAAAATTTTAGGTGTCAAAAATGTGTGAATGAATACTTAGTTTTGAAACAAAATTATTTTAGAGCGTATGTGAGCAAAATTCTTAGAAGAGCACTGTTCTGGAGCGGAGTTTCTCAACCTCAATACTGTTGTTTTCAACTAAATAATTTGCCTTTGTGGGGAGGGTGTTCCGTACCTTGTAGTATGTTTAGGAGCATTTCTGGCCTCTGCCCACTAGATGTTGGTAGCAGCTCCCCAGTTGTGACAATCAAAAATGTCTCCAGACATTGTCAAATACCCCCAGGGAGTAAAAGTGCCCCTAGTCATTGAAATAGAGCATACCGATTTCCTTTTAGTCAGTAATATAGAATATATACTAGCATTTCTAATCTCAGTTTTGAATTGTTTACTATATAACTTTAGTCAAAACTATGACCTAAAATGACAGATTTTCAAGAGATAAAACCTAAGGGACGAGGTAATTCATTAAAAAAAGTAAATTTATCTCTATATCAAAAGGGGCCAAATAGCTACATCTGATTAGAGTTAAGTAACAAATACATTTAGAGCAATAAAAGAATATTTAAAATAGATAAAAAGAATCTTAGTTTATGGCAAGAGTTGATATAAACTGAAAATGTGAAGTCAGATTATGTTAAATTTAATGAATCTTCCAATTATCCAATGTGTTACCAACAAAATTCTAGAAGTATTCTTTATCTTAGAGATGAAGTAAGGGTGTAACATTGTGTGTTTCTTCCTTTGCTGCCTTTGTCAGAGGCCGGAGATGGAACGAGATCAGTCATGCGTCCAAACCACTGTGGCAGTTCTTCTATTTTTGTGTTGACACCAATATATCATACTATCTTTATCTTGTACATGAATGTATATGTGTCTATTGATAATGTAGCTTTTCTTGTCTAAATTAAACTCTCATTTCAGATGTTATATTGGGAGATGGTGTGTTACATGTTACATTTTCTTGTGTGCTTTGCTAGTCTTAAAAAAATTACCTTCTTTACAGGGAAAAAATTGTTTCTTGCTTTTTTTGCCTTTAGTTCAATGTTTTCCAGCGCCTAACATAACTTGTAAGGATTTCAGTGGCAATGAAACACATTTTACTGGAAACGAAGTTGGTTTTCTCAAGCCCATATCTTGCCGAAATGTGTAAGTACGTTACTGAAGTTAAGTTTTCAGATTACCTTCCCACATTGTGTCTTGATTACATGGAGTGAAGAGATAGATTTAATTTATGGGGAAAATTCTGCACTAATATAACTTTTAACTTTTTGCTTGAATCAGAAAACCTTTGCCTTAAGTGTGCATGATTTTTTTATAAATGCAATTTACCAACCAAGTAAAGCTCTATAGTTCATCATTTGGAATAAATAAAGACTGACTGGTTTCATGCCATGTCAGTTTAGTCATTTAGGCTACCCAAATGAGTTACAGAAAAAAGTCTGTTTTCAAAGTTTGAGGGATTTCTAGAGTTCAAATAAAGGATTGTGTACCTATAGTTTTAAAAGAATGCTAACTATTAAATCATTTGCATATTAGGCATTTTGAAACTTGGTTTCATTTTTTTTTTTTGTAATAGGTATGGATGATCAATGGTAATATAAAACAGAATTCAAAAGTTAGTTTGAAATATTAAGACAAGTCACTTTTATTTTGTTAGGTATGTTCTTTGTTTAAAGAACTTTTAAGTTTGCTTTTAATTTTGCTACAGTAAAGCTAACATTTTATTTTTATAATTCTGCTTTGTATTAAAAACTTAATTTAGTTTTACCCACTTAATTGCTGGCACTATATTTTTACCTTTTTACTGTACATTATTGCATTTATTTGATGATACCTATTTGAAGTTATATCAAGAATTAACTATTGTTTGGCTGTTTCTACAAGTTTTAGTCGAATTCTTAGAAATTACCATTAGAGTCCTTTTTGAGAGACTTTAGGTTCTATCTTGCTGTGTAATCCTAAGTCGATTGTTTAGAATTCTTGAGTTCTAAGACTTCTCATTAGTAAGGTAAAAATTGTTAAAAGGAATTATTTCCAACATATTTAGATATGGTTTAGTTAATTTTGAAATTTACAGATTGATATTTCTACCTTAAACATTTCAAATGATAATTTATTAAGTTCTGGTCTAGGATATCATAAGTTATAAATACAATAACTAAGAATATTATCTGTTGAGAACAGCTAGCTACTCAGGTTGGACCTTACAGGTTCAGATTACCCGTAATGGTAACAACACAATGATCTGTTAATTAATTTCCAAGTTAGCTCTGTTTTTTTTTTTTTTCCAGTGTCTTTGGGTAGATTAGGTTTGGACTGAGCTGCACTAAGCTCACAAGACACTGATATCAATTATGATAAGAATTATAACTGTCAAGGAAACCAGATACTTCAGGTCTCCTAGCCAACTTATTCCCCTTCTGTGGTAAATGCCACAGTTCCAAAATAGAGTTTGCTTGCTAAGCATTGAATCAAAACAAGGGAGTTAGATGGATGGATAATTATAATAAGTCATAAAATTAAGATAACATGATATATCATTTTCCTTTATCAGAATATCCAGTTACATACCTATCAAAGAGCAAGCTACTGGCCAGCTACTGACAAATTCTCATTCTTTGAGTGTCTCACATCGCTGTCTAATTTGTGTTGGCTTGGAGGTCTGCGTGAGGAGGAAGTGATGGTTGTTCCCTGTAGTCATGCAGGGGCCTTGCTCCTTCATCTTGTGGCTTCCTCTGTCTGGTCCTCAGGGTTCTTTCCATTCAGCCAGCAGCTAGGAAAGAGGAAAGGGTACCCCTTGTAGGAGTGTTTTATGGGCCAGACCTGGGAATGGTATATATCATTTCTGTCCATAATTGAGTTTCGTTGAACAAAACTCAGTTATGCCTGCACTTAACTGTAAGATGGGCTGGATTAGGTAGTTTAGCTGTATGTCCCTGAGAAGAGAAATGGTTTGGTGAATAAGTAGACAGTCTCTTCTGTATCACCAGTTTTCAGATTATTCGTTATGATGATTTATTGATATAGATAATTGCTTTTCGAATTTTATTTTCCTTCTCAGCCAAGCTTTTTTAGAGGCTTGTTTCTCTTTTCTCTTTTATGAATTTTTCTCTTTAATGCAGCATGGCTTTTGGCCATGCTGAAATATATCAACAATCTTTGTTGTATATCAAATGTGTATTTGTAGTCCATTCTTAATCTTTCTACAGCATTTGGCACTCCCTTCTTTTAAAATACTTTCTTTCCTTAACCTCTAATATAAAACATTCTTTTGTTTCCTTTGATTCCTTTTCTCCTTCGTAAAATCCTAATATTTCCCAGATTATATCCATGGTCCTTTTCTTATTTAATTCATCTACCCTTTTGACTTTTCTTACCATCTTTCTATACATTAAGATCCCAAACTGAATCTATCATTTTTTCCTTCAGTTTTTCTTTTGAATGGCAACTATGCTACCCAATTTTTTAAGCGTAAACTTTGGAATCCTTCTCTACTTCTTTCTCCTCACTCCCCACATTTAGTTTGGTTGTTTCTGCCTTCTTAATATTTCCCAATTTTGTTTGCTTTTCCTTCCACTGCTACTGTCCAGTAGGTTATAGATTGAGTTTCTACAAAGCCCCCTAATTTATTTCTCTGCTTGTAGTCTGGTGCCCCACTCTAATGTCAATGGAGCACCATTGCTCTCAGCAGAGAATCCAACATCCACGTAATAGTGGATGCCTAAACAGGATCTCTAGGCCATTTACCATCTCCCAAACTCCACGAAAATGTCCTAATTGTGAGTGCAGTGCAAAAAAACAGGATTGTAAGCAGGAGACTGACATAGAATTTGACTTTAAAATAACTTCACCTACATTTCTCTGTCTTTTTAAAAAAATATTTTGTTTTTAGAGAGAGGGGAAAGAAGGGACAAAGAGAGAGAGAAACCCTGGCCTGCAACCCAGGCATGTGCCCTGATTAGGAATGGAACCGGCTACCCTTTGGTTCATCGGTGGGTGCTCAATCCACTGAGCCACGCAGGCCAGGACTACCTTTCTATTTCTTTACTACCCTTTGCAGCAAAACTCCTTAAAAGAGTTGTCTACTTTGTCTTTTCTTTAATTTTTTTCCTTCCAATCGTTCTAAAGCCTGCTCTATTCTGTCTTTTGCCCTCGTTTTGTCACCAAAATTGCCCTTGCTGAGGTCACTGATGATCTTCCCTTGATTAAATTTAGTGGCAAAATCTCAACCATTATCTTACGTGATCTATTAGTCACAGTGACGCAGTTGATCACTCTTTTCTTAATACACACCTTCATTTGACTTCCACAATGCCATGCTCATGTAGTTATACTTCTTCCTCACTGTTTGCTCCTTTTCAGTCTCCTGCTTTCTCTCTCTCTCTTTTTTCATCTCTTAATATTAGAATACCTCACGGCTCAGTCTGTGAATCTCTTTTATCTGTGTGTACTCATGGCAATTTTATGACTTTAAATACTTCCTATATGCTTGTAACTCTAATTTATATCTCTAGCCCAGGCTTCTCTCCTTAACTACAAACTTGTAAATCCAGCTGTCTTTTGGACAACTGTACTTGAATATCTGATAAACATGTCAAACTCACATTTCCAAAACTTAAATCCTGGCCATCCTTCCAAGGTCTAGTCCATCCTCAGCTTTCCTCAATTCAGTTAATGCTAGCTTCATCCCTGTAGTTGCTCAGGATAAAATTCTTAGCATTATCTTTACTATTTTTTTCATACCATAAATCTAATACATCAGGAAATCCATTTGGCTATACTTCATAATATGTCTGAATCTGGTCACTTCTCTCTATTTCCTTTACTATTACTCCAAGTCAAGACACTGTCAGTTCTCATGTGGATTACTGTAATAGTCTTCAAACTCATTTTGTCCCTGTGGTAGTTTGAATTTGTTCAGCAAATTCATCCCTCTCAGTCCCTCTTAACTGGGCAGTGTGTGCTTTCACTCCATTGATTTTGAGCTTGACCATGTGATTTGATTTGGTCTGTATAATGTTAGCAGGTATGAAATAAGTGGAGTCTTAAATATGCTAGTGAGGTTTAGCTTTCCTCTTGTACTTTGGTGATATGTCCTGGAAAGAACTTGCCCCAAGAAATGCAGCACCTTCAGGCTGTGCCCTAGAACAACTTAAGTGGAACTGGTTTGAACTGAATCTGCAGCCTAGATACAGACTCAGCCAAACTTCAGCCTAAAGCACCATCCCCCAGATGAACCCAGCCTAGCTGAGCTGAACCACAGCCCATCGCAACCTGCCAGTGCGAGCATAATGACTTTTGTTTGTGTTTGGGGGTGGTTTGTATACGGTGTTATTGTAACAAATTCTCCCCTGCAGTCTATTTTCAGGACAGCCGTTAGTGATTATTTTAAAATCTAAATCAGATCATATCACACTTCTGCTTAAAATCTTACAGTTTATGAACCTGTGTCACCCAATAGGTTCAGTAAATAAAAAATCCTGTGTTAGTTTCCCATTATTTCTCAAGGTAAAAGGCGGAATTTTTACAGTGGTATTCAAGGTCTTGCATGAGCTGCCTTCTTTGCCCTGTGACTTCTCTGACTTTGTCTCTTACTCTTCTTCCTTTCTCTCCCTCCACTCCTGCCACACTGGCCTCCTTAACAGGCCTCGAACACGTCAGGTGTGCTCCTTTGTAACAGCTCCTTGTTGCGTGCGTCGTCTGGGGCACTCTTCCCTCACACGTGACATGGCTGACCCACCTCGCAAAGGCCTTTACTCAAAGGTCACCTTCTCAGTGAGTCCTCTTATCACCCCATTTAAATGGCTCCTGTTTGTATCCCTAACAGTCTGGATTCCCTGCACACCCTGTTCCACTTCTTTTTTTCATAGCATTTGTGGCTTTCTTACTCTAATACATGATTTACTTTTTAAATATGTTTTATTGCTTGCTACCACAAAAGTGTAAGCTTTTTAGGGGCAGGGATCTTTTTGTCTTTTGTTCATTAAAATATTCCAATAGCTTCGAATAGTGCCTGACATGCAGTAGCTGCCCAAAAGGTATTGATTGAACGAATGGATGGATGAATGCACCAATTAACAAATAAATAATGTTTAACAGTTTTGTTTTCTAAAGTGTAACATGTTGGAAATGTATGAAGGTGACACTAAGCTTCTAATTTTGTGCAGAAATGGCTATTCATATAAAGTGGCTGTTGCACTGTCTCTTTTTCTTGGATGGTTGGGAGCAGATCGATTTTACCTTGGATACCCGGCCTTGGGTGAGTACATTTCATTGAAAAAAAAAATCCTCGTGAAACTGAAGTAGCTTTGTGTTGTTTGTGTTA
This sequence comes from Carollia perspicillata, assembly GCA_004027735.1. Taxonomy (NCBI): domain Eukaryota; kingdom Metazoa; phylum Chordata; class Mammalia; order Chiroptera; family Phyllostomidae; genus Carollia; species Carollia perspicillata. The sequence continues at coordinate 6,641 of PVKM010004671.1, forward strand.
CCTATAAGAATAGGTTAGTGTACTCATTCTTATTGATTAAATCTTTGCATACTATTAATAGTTACAAGTTCCATATTCTTAGGGTGGAATAGTTAACGCTCTTCTGTGAGTACAGAGCTAGCAGTTAGCTACACACTTTAGCTTGGATAAGAAATACTGACTTTTCCTGTGTTTTCATCTTTATGAGAATACGTACTCAGATAATGTAGTCACTAAGGGCTGTGGACCTGACTGTCATTGCTACTGCTGGATAAACAGTGGATGCTCAGTAAATATTTTATGGATAAATGCCTATCTCTCCTTATCTCTTCAAAAAACATTCTATCTGAACTTCTCTCAGAGTTGGCTTGGGAACTGAAACAACTTCTTTCCTGAGAAGTTGGGGTTAGAATTACGGCAGCCAGCCTAAACTGATGGGGAGCCCTACTTTTATTATTTTTAGCATCCCTCCCTATGCCTTCGTCCTAGCTGTAATCTTCACATTTTACCATAGCTATTTACTAAGGCTTAGGACAACTATCTACATTTGACAATAGCTTTTTAAGCAGTGCATTCAGTGCCCTTATTTAAGCCTTACAACTCCCTGAGTTTATCATCATCTTTAAATCTTCTTTAACAGGTAGGGAAATTGTCACCAGAGAGGTTAAGGGATTTACTGACTCTAGAGGCCTTGCTTTATTCTGTGATATATTTGTTGCTATCATTCTTACTTTATGGTTGGGGAAATTGTCATGAGATTAAGAGATTTACCCAAGGACGTTCAGTTTAGTGACCTGAATTTGAACCCCAATTTTCTGGCTCAAGAGATCATGCTTTATTTACTGTAGTACTCTGCTTCTATATTAGCCCTTCACGGACCAAATGTAAAGTTTCTGAGTGTTCTGCTTTCCAGCCAGCAAAGCTAATCTTATTCTTTCCATGTTGCTACCCACCAGAGATCAAAGGGGAGTCTTCACTGTGGGGCTGGTGGGAAGTAGGTTTCTGACATCCTTTCCTGGAGCTCATTGTTACAATGTCATAAATAGAAGTCACAGTTTAAAAATACTATATACATGAATTTATTCAGTTAACAAACATTTATTCAATGTTTACTGACTATTAGTAAGTAACTAAGTGCTCTGGAAATAATGATGATCACAGTTCATATTAGTTAAAAGAAAAGAAATATGTTGGTAGGCCAATTTATGATATAGTACTATTACAGAACTGTAATAAAGTTCCGTGAAGAGCACAGAAAGGGGACTGGTTCTGTCGTCCTTGGAGTGTGAAGGATAAATAGATTATAGAGATTTAGGGCATTATAGGGAATAGCATGTCGAAGGCAACAGGGTATGAAGGAGCACATGTGCATGTTGAAAGCGTGGTGGATACTGTGGCCTGTGGTATAGAAAGGACAGGGATGGCAGGAGGCGAAAAGTGACTGCCGAGGTAGCTGGTGGTCAGATTACGAAAGGCTTTGAGTTCTTCTTAGGGACTTTTGACTTCACCCTCTAATATCAGAACCCCTGAAAGTTTTTTTTTTAAGATTTTATTTATTTATTTTTAGAGAAGGGGGAAGGGAGGGAGAAAGAGAGGGAGAGAAACATTAATGTGTGAAACACGGATCAGTTTCCTCTCATTCACGCCCTGACCAGGGACCAAACTTGCAACCCAGGTATGTGCCCTGACCAGCAATTGAACTGGTGACCTTTCACTTTGCAGCACAATGTCCAACTGACTGAGTTGCACCAGTCACGGGAGAAGCCCTAAAAGTTTTTCTTTTTTTTAAGATTTTGTTTATTTGTTTTTAGAGAAGAAGGGAGAGAGAATGAGAGGGAGGGAAATATCGATGTGAGAAGAGAAACATGGATTGATTGTTTCTGAGAGGCAATGCCCCCTCAGTGTACTGACCAGGAATCGAAATGGAGACCTTTCACTTTGTGGGATAATGCTCAACCAACTGAGTCACACCAGTCAGGGCCCCCTTAAAGTTTGTAAGCAGAGGATTATCATGGTCAGATGTATAATTCAGGAAGATGGTACTGGAGGAATTGTGGGAAATGGCTTAGGCAGAGAAAGACCGCTGGAGAAATCAGAAAGGAGACTGATGCAGTAGTCCTGGCCTGATGATGGTGTAAGTGCACCTTCATGCCATTTGTAATAGCAACCATACCTTTCTGTAATTTATAATGTGCACAGAAGGCCTCTGAGTTGTCAGAATCAATACTTTTTAGTCTAATACTCTTTTTAGATGATGGATAGATGGAAGGACACGTGATCAGATGGAGAAATTAGGTTCGTAATGAGAAAGTAAAATGACATGGTGATGTCATGTGATTAGAATACAGCCAAAGCCTTTTGCCTTCGTTCTTCAATTTTTTTTTTTTAAGATTTTGTTTATTTATGTTTAGAGAGGGGAAGGAAAGGGGAAAGAGGGAGAGAAACATCAATGTGTGGTTGCCTCTCAAGTGACCCCTACTGGGTACCTGGCCGGCAATCCAGGCGTGGGCCCTGACTGGGAATTGATCCTTTGGTTCTCAGGCCCGCACTCAATCCACTGAGCCACACCAGCCAGGGCCTTGCATTTTCTTTTATGTTCTCTTTAAGAGGACACACTCATATGTATATGGAACATTTCTAACTTTAAAATTTTTTTAAAGGTTAGGAGGGAAGGAGAAAACACTATTCTTTAGAATAGCTTATTCTATGATGATTTAAAATTTTAAATATTTTAAAAATGTTTGGCTTACTAAGTGACTTTTTAGTATCTTATGATGTGTGTCCAGTGAACTCTCATGTCTTATAGTGTAAGGTAATGTTTTTGACCTAATGCAGCACATAGGAATATGTTGATAGGTACATTGTGAAATATTTTTCCTGCAAAATCAAACTCCAGGTATAAAGCTCTGTATAAAATTCTGTATATTAGCTTTGGTTAGTGAATGTTAATTTCCTGCCAGGGGTTGCCTTTCTTTGGTCACTGTTACTCCAGTCAATTCTAGCTTCATTTAAAGAGAACCTTTCAGTTTGAGTCTGAGATTCTATAAACTGGCCAGTATAATTTTTAACATTTAACTTTATACCTCAGTATAAAGTTTAAAAAAATTTTTTTAAATAACTAACTTTATTATCACAACCTTTTGATGTTCATCAATTCAATAAACATGTTGACTGTTGGCTTAGGATACAACTTTCTCAAGATCAAGTCTGTCTTATAGCTCCTGAAATTTTGTTGCTGTTGTCTTATCTTCCATTACCTTTATTCTGTTGGGTTGGTGACTTTAGAAATCCCTTTACTATTTTTTTAGTGGGATTTTGGAGAGTTGCTAAGTGGAAATGTCAAATTTATTATCTTTAACTGAAAATCCTCTTATCTCTTTAACCATTCAAATACTTTTATCTGCATCTTACTTGCATTTAAGCCATCTTAATGTTAAGGATTTTGATATGTTTTATCAACTAATCGAATATGTCAGATTATAATTTTGTAGTTTAAAAAATTTTAATGTTTTTAGTTATTTAAATTTTAATTTTTACTACAAATCCAAGATTAAAGAATTTTTGGCACCTTCAATTTAAATGATTAACTTTCATTTAAAAAAATCTTAACTTGATAAAACAGTGTTGACTGATATATAATCCTATTTAATTATAATCTTATTTAATCTTTATGGTTACAAAAATCAGGGGTTGTATTATAGATAGCTTTGAAAAATACTAATTTAATACCCTTTATGATCATTGGAGTTTTATAAGGACAATAAATCATGTACATCATGCAGATATGAAACTTGCTTTTTTAAAGTAACTTAGTGCTGAATATGATATTTCACTATATAAATTTTACTTCAGGGTTAAGCAAGGAAATTTCTTGAGGAGTGAGATTGAATAAAATTTGATAAGATCTAAAAATTCCTTTTTAGAAAACTTTTTTCTAGATATTTCAAATTTCTTTTTAGCCTACAGCTATGACTTTATGTTGTTAAAGAATAAAAATTTAACTGAGTAAATTTGAAAATCTTGTTTCTTTTTAACAACGTATAGCTTTACTATCTTTTTTAATTAAAACAATTTCAAGGATTACATTTAGGTTTACATTCAGGATTATGTTGTACTAGTTGCACGTGTACAGCATAGTAGTTAGTCATACACTTTACAAAGTGTTCCTCCTCCCCACCCCACCCAGTATTCCCAGTACCCACCTGGCACCATACATAGTTCTTACAAGAATATTGACTATATTTCCTGTGCTGCACTTTGCATCCCTAGCTTTACTTCCTTTAATTGACTTATTCCTCAATACCAGTGCCGCTTTAGCTAGGAGCCTTTTTTTCCTCCACCACAAAGCCTTATTTTTCTAATAATATTCTGTCTTTTTGTTTTTAACTGTGGTAACAGCTGTGACTTTTTTATATGCAAGAAGTAGCATATTTTGTTTTGCCTATCTGTAGCATTACAAAATTATGGATTCTCAAACGTAGTAGCTCTTTTGGAGCAATTAATAGAAGAGATGCTCTTTGCATAATGGTATTTATTTTAAAATGTAAATATTTTCCTATGAGAATAACAAAGTTATATGTTTTTAAGCCTGTATCTTAAAAATCTTTGGTTATATTACTTCTGTTTTTTTTTCTTTAAGTTTGAAGTTGCCAGTTTGGACTGGTATGTAATATCTACATATCATAGGACAAATAAAGGATTTGTAGGTTAAACTTAGTTCTAAGATTTGAAAGCTTTCCTTTATAGGTACAGACACCCCCCTCCCCCCGCCCCCGCGCGCGCACACACACACACACACACACACAAATAACCAACTCATTACAGAACACTTGCAGTTTGGCAACAGCGACTTCATTATGAAGTAATCTTTGTTCTCTAAAACAGTTATGCAGACAGAAGAATATTTGCAAGACTCAACCTATAATAAAATAAAAAATACCAAATTTTTTTAAATGCCTGAAATTAGTCTCTGTTCTTTTTATTTTATATCCAGATAACTCCTTTTATTGAGTTTTGTGTTTTCAAAATGTAAAGTTTTAAGTTACTAAAATATAAAGTAGACTCAAAACATGAGTTTTATTAATGTCATTTGGTAGCATAATCTTTTTGAAAGAATATATGTGCAATAGTAATGGTTCAGGATAAAAATGGATTCTTCTTGATTAGAAATGCTTTTATTTGGAATTTTAAAACAATTTTTAAAAATCTAACACTGATATTTCTTTCCATAATAAGAAATTAGTAAATAGGGTTTGTACAAAGAAAACTTTTTATTGGGGGAAAAAAGTAGTCAACCTACTCTTGATAGTTCACAAATATCCCATCTGTTAAAAAACTGATATCGATGCTCAAAATAATGAAACTTGTAGGAGTAATGCCTGTATTGGTTTTAATAAGTACAGTTTAGAATGTATGCTCCTTTTTGTTCAAGTTGATTAGTGTTTATTTACAAATAAGAATTTATTATTGATATAGTTTGTTCCTTCGATAGTCATATTGATAGGCATGGGAATGACACAGCTCTGATATCAAATTGCTCACAGAAGCATAGGGGAGGACAGACAAATAAATACATAATAAATCATACTGTGGGATATGTACTAGGCTGCAACTTAAAGGTGCTGGGGAACATCTAGGAATGGCATTAAATTTATCCTGGGGGCATTAGAGAAGACTTCTAGAAGTTTTAGAATACTATTAGGGGTTAGCTAGATTATTGGGAATAGTGAGGGTAGGGAGAAGGAGGAGGCAAGGCAGAGACCAGGATAGTACACAAATGCAGAGATGGATGGAGATACAAGAGCAGGGAAGGCACGTTAAGAGAACTTTGGTTAGTTGTTTTGGGCTGTAACACAGAGGGAATTTACAAGAGATGAGACTAGGTTGGATGATGCTACTATAAGGAATGTGGATTTATGTTGTCTAAATTTTTTGATTAGTAGTAGAAATAGTGGTAGCATGAGTTGCTGCTGGGCTAACATTTATACACTTTGCCTCATTGTTGATTTTAATCCTTAGCATCCTTCCTATCTTATTTTCATAAAGTATTTTTATATTTGAAAGCTAAAACAAATTTAAGATAGCATTATTAGCAACTTCATTAGTTAAGTCATCTTTTATTTTAAATTTGTAGAAATACCATAGATGAACCATAGTTAATATCTCACATTTGGAGTGAGACAGGACTAATGAAAATGCAACTAATGAAAAAATAATTAAAGGAGTTGTTATATAAGATGATGGATAAAAAGTTAGGGATCTTTAGGAAACAGAAAAGCTGGGAAAATGTATTCATTCAACAGATACTGAACGTCTTCCATGTGCAGGACAATGCCGTAGGTACGTAAAGACACAGGAGTAAATAGAAGAGATAAAAGACACTTCCCTAATGGGGATGGCCTGAGACAGTGACCAAATATAAACTATTAGGTGGATAGTAAGTGTTTGGAAGAAAACTTAAAGAATAATTTCATATCATTGTTATATTTTAATAGTTTTGAATTATTTCCAACATGTATTATCCTAGTACTTATAACATTATTCTGATATATGTGGAAAATCATCTAATGTACCTACATATTTCAGCCTTTTTGTGTATTTCCAAATTGTGTCCAGAGGGTGATCTCATTCACTCTTGTGATTTTCAGCTGGCATCTATATGTAGTTGATAGGTACAATAGGCCTTTCACGAAGAGTCTTGTTTCATGCCATTTTTGTGTCTCAAATGGGATGTCTGGAAAGCAATTCAAGTTTAAACATAGAAGAGAGGTTACTCATCCCACCCCCACCCCAATCTGCCTCTTCTTACTTCACCATCATGGTTTTGTTGTATATCTTGTATGTGCTCTGTTATTGTCTGTTTTAGTACCTTAGCTCTAAGGTTGGGACCAGAACAGAAGTGTATACATAGTGCGCAGATTTGTTATTTTGGTTGTAGAGCTAATAAACATGAGATCCTTAGGGGGGAAAAGTATAGGATAAATTTGAGATAATTGGGTTACTAATAAAAGTTTTCAGTTTAACTATAATATCAATGTTTTTTCCTGATTATTTTTTCTGGGGCTTGTCTATCTTTATTTGGACTTTCTACTGTGAAAGTATATAGAAACTTAGATAACATAATATTTTAAGTCTAAATAGATAAATAAGGATTTTAGGACTAAAAGATGTTCTCTAATTCTGATGTACTGCGATTTAAAGATTCATTTCCTTATGCCTTTTCTCTTAAGAAATTTTGAAAGATTACATTGAGTTCTTCTTTCATTTCCTAATATTTATTTGCTAAGTGAGTTAATAAACTTGGTTGTAGCTTTTCTGTATAATGGAACCTCAAACTTTTCTCATATTTAGTGTTAATTTTATATTCTTTCAAAATATATATGTATAATCTTTATTATATTTTTTCCATTACCATTTAGTCCCCTTATTCCCCCTCCCCCAGCAACCACCACACTGTTGTCTGTGTCCATGAGTCCTTTTGCTTGGTCCCTCCTCCCCCACACCTCCCCCCACGCCCACCACTAGCTGTCAGCTGTTTTCCATCTAGGAGTCTGTCTCTGTTTTGCTTGTTAGTTCAGTTTGTTCATTAGATTCCACAAATGAGTGAAATCATATGGTATTTGTTTTTCTCTGACTGGCTTATTTCACTTAGCATAGTGTTCTTCAGGTCCATCCATACTGTAGCAAAGGGTAAAACTTTCTTCTTTTTTATGGCCTAGTAGAATTCCGTTGTGTAAAAGTTCTATAGTTGTTTTATCCGCTGATCTACTGATGGACACTTGGGCTGCTTCCACATCTTGTCTATTGAAAGTAATGCCACAATGAACATAGGGGTGCTTATGTTCTTTCAAATTAGTGTTTTGGGTTGTTTCGGATATATTCCCAGATGTGGGATTGCTGGGTTAAAAGGCAGATTCATTTTAATTTTTTGAGATATCTCCATACTGCTTTCCACAGCAGCTGCACCAGTCTGCATTCCCACTAATAGTGCAAAGGGGTCCCCTTTCTCCACATCCTCTCCAGTACTTGTTGTTCTTGGATTTATTGATGATAGCCATTCTGACAGGTGTATATTCTTATATAAAGAGCTTGTGATATATTTAATGGTTATTTGGGAAATGGAAAAGTTTGTTAATATTTAAATGACTTTCCAGGTTATACGTGATTTTCCTTTTTTTTCTCCTAGGTTTGTTAAAGTTTTGCACTGTAGGGTTTTGCGGAATTGGGAGCCTAATTGATTTCATTCTTATTTCAATGCAGGTAAGTTAGTTTTAATCTAGGTGATGACCAATTTTACATTCAAATTTGCATTCTGTGATCTTTCTCTGGTATATTTTAAATGTATTAGGAAGCAGTTAAGAATGCTTTTTCAATTTTTCTTCAGATGCTAGATCCAAGGGATCATAGCTATATTTCCAAGTAGCATTTTACAACCTATGCTGTACCAAGTAGAATTTCTGAAAGATGTAATACCTTCATTAGAAAAAAAAGATTCTGTGATCAAATATGATTTGTAAATGTGGGTTCAACTGAGTTAAAGAGGTTTCTTTACTGGACAACTTCTCAGAATCTTTATAGTTTGTATTATGAATCTCTAAGGATTGAGGTTATTTCTCAAACTTACTGTTTCTTTTCCTGATAGTTACAGCCACGTGGTCAATTACTATAATTGGATATCGATGGGAATTTGATATTTACATGTGAACATATGGAGGCAGAAACAAGATTTTCTTTTGCATTGGACAGGCACTCAATATTAGTATTTTCTTGGTTGCAAATCATAGAAACTAAAACTCAGCTAGCTTAAGCCAAAAAGAAAAAAGGAAGGTCTGGATTCTCCCTAGGTAATTGAAGAGTGGGACTGGTCTCAGGCAAGACCAAATCGATGTAATCAGATGATATGTCAAGACTTTCTTGATACTCCTCTCTGCTTCTCTGTGTTCGCCTCATTTTCTGCTGCTGTAGTGGTGTGGAGGCAGGCATGGTTTGTGAAATGCTATCCTTAGGCATTTAAAAGTGCCACCAGATGTTTTCTGTTAAATTATACTGAACTGGTTGTGGTTAACTCATGAGGATTCTTAAGTTAGAGAAAGATGAATTTATCATAATAAATGTCACAGAACAGCATTTCAGTAAGCACTTACGGAGCACCTAATGTCTTCAGCAAGTGTGTCAGTATGTATTGTGATCATCATCAGTTTTGCTCTTCTTTCTCATACATACAGTATCAATTCAGTCGGCTTGATGGTATCCTTATGCTTTAAAAGAAAGTCAAACTCTAGGAGATTTTTGGTAGCATACTGTGAGGAGGGTACCATACTGTGAGGAGGAGGCAGCATATGGACCAATAAGATACCAGAATTAAACAAGGAAAATATTTGGTTTTAAAGTTGGATTTTTCCTGTCTTTTTTTCGTAAACATATGCTTCACCAAATATCCTGCCTTCTCTGATGGCGGGACAGACAAGCAGGCATGAAGAGGCTACGGTACTTGTGCACATATGTTTAGAGATGGGTTTCTCACTTTAAATGAGGCTCCAAGGAATTTAATGTATTATTGGGATTCTTTAAGATATCCAGGATTCAGTGTCTTTGAAACTCAACCATTAGATAATATTTTCACGCTGGTTCTTTGGTGATATCATTACTTTGTAGCTTTATATCAAATTATAGAGCTTATTCAATTTAGTCACTACTTTCTGGTATATGTATTCCTAAACTTTTCAGAACAAATAGTTCTTTTCTTGAAAATCTGGAATTGAGACTATTACATTAAGAAATTATTGAGCTAGATTTAGAGTGTTTGAATTTCTGCAGTACATTTCCCTAAATAAAACATTTTAATAGATATGGCTACTTTAGACTGCTTTCACACTAGGGAAAGTAAATCAGTTTCAAATGCAGCCAAATAAGACCTGTAGCCGTATTCTAAATGTCATTTAATATACTGAACATGGGATGTTGACCACATCAGAAAATAATTTTTTAAGCAAATTAAATATATTTTTACTATAAATATCATAAACCATGTCACAAATAAATTATTGCCAAATGTATTTTTTTAATTTCTCATGAACTTTCTACATTTTTCCATCATTTTTAATTGTTTTTTCCTTCTTCATTCTCTCCACAACGTTTTTTTTCTTTTCTTTTTTTTTTTTTTGCCATTAACTATTACTCCCCAATGAATAGCACTGTTTTTTTATTGGGCTGTGATCCCAGAAACATACTGTACATGAACTCAAGACCTATAAAAACACACTTTGCTTTACAGTGTCTATTAAAAAATCCAGGAAAATTCTCTTAAAAATAGATCTAGTTATTTCATTTTTGAATAAAAACAACATAAAGTATAATGTACATATCGCTAAAGTAAGCTTTACTTGTTGCTATATATATTGAAAATACTTTCATGAGTTTATCTATCAATAAACTTTTGAAGTTTCTTTTTTTTGGTTGCTGCTGTTCTTAAAAATATACAAGTGGCATTATAGGAATGAATTGTATGAAATAATACGCAGAATTGATTCAGTTCTTCTGTGCATTCAACAGAAAAATCTAAATATATGTGTAGCATATAGTCTTTCAGTTATAGGTAACTATTGTGTATAACTACTATGTGTTTGTTCACAAGGCAAGTCTGAAGATTTTGAAACATTCATTCTGCCCTGGCCAGTGTGGTTCAGTTGAGCGTCACCAGTTCTGTTTCCAGTCAGGGCACATGCCTGGGTTGTAGGTTCTGTCCCTTGTTGAGGCATGTGCGAGAGGCAGCCAATTGATGTTTTTCTCTCATGTCAATGTTTCTCTCCCTCTTTTTCTCCTTTCTTTCCCCTGTCTCTAAAATATATACATAGATACATACATACATACTAAAAATAAACACTCATTCTTTTGTGCTTGTGTATTTTTGTGCTTGTGTATTTTTGAGTGCTTGTGTATTCTTTTGTGCTTGTGTATTTATGATGGATAGATTAGACAATTTAAGTTTTCTGTTTTAATCAGAAAAAATAGAATATTTTATTTTATTTAAATTTTCTCACATTCTGGACATTTTTTTAAAGATTTTATTTATTTTTCATTTTTTAGAGAGAAGAAAAGGGAGGGAGAAAAAGAGAGAAAAACATTGATCAGTTGCTTCTCGCCTGTCCCCAAGAGAGGACCTGGCCCACAGCCCAGGCATGTGCCCTGACTGGGAATAGAACTTTTGACCTTTTGGTTCATAGTCCAGTGCTCAACCTACTGAGCCACATGAGCCAGGGCTGGACATTTTAAATTAGACCCAAACCACTGATGTCAAGCAAAAAGAAAAGAATGTTTCTTTTGTTAAGTGGAGATGACAGCCTCAAATCAAAAAGATGAAGATGAGTAGTTTTAATGTAGAAAGTTGTTAGAAGGAAGTATGGTAGGTTCTTTGTGACAGTTTTTAAAAATTCTATACATTATGGAAGAAATTACTTTCATTTTTATTCCTATTAATATTACAAATAGATTTCCTTAAAAGACTAATAATTATATAAGCAGAAATTCAGAAGAGTAGCATAATCTCTGAGACATTTATGAGCTATCTAAATAAATTTATCAAATTTATAAAATATCTCAGTTTGGTATTTATGTGTAACTAATTTTAGCATTGGATTATATATTGCTTTTGTATTATTTCTTAACTTTTACACACAGGTTGGACTTTCCACACACAAATTTCTCGAGGAGAAAAACAACCTTTATTAATCCTGTATAGCACTATTAGTATGTTAAACAAAGAGTTTGCCCTCAAAAATGTTTGCTGATTTGAACTGACTGCAGTATACCATGTGAAAAGCGTGGCTTTGTGCCATTTACATTGAAGATGAGAAGCTAAAAATGGTAGTTCTTTAAAAAGTGATTGCTTTTCTTAGGACCTTAAAGTTCTGAATTTTATAGCATCACTTGAGAGGTAGGTAATAAATACAAATAAAAGTTGGAATGGTAAATATTAGGTTTTATGCCATCAGTGAAAATGAGTTCATTGAGCACAATTTGGTAGAATAAATTGGGATCCTTGCCCTAAAAGAATGTAAAATCTATCCCAAGAGTGGTCCAATTAGAAGATTTTACTTATTATTAGAAATAAAATATTTCCTTGGGAACTGCAGAGTTAAAATAAGAAAGAGTTGCCTTGATTTTATCTTGTTTAAATACTTTGAATTTTACTTAAAATTTTAAAAGCCTTTTCAGTTAAGAGCATAAATAAGTTTACTACGAAGAGTTCATTTCTGTATAAGCCAATTTGTTTTGTCAAAGACATGGCCTGCAGCCTTGCCCTGTGAAATATGTGCTGTTGATCAAAAGAAGGACAAAGTCTATTATTACCAGTACGGGAAAAGTTGGTCAAAGTCCTTGACAGTTCACTAGAAGTAGGACAGCGATATATAAAAACCAGTTGACATTTTATAGATAGCAAGTCTTTCAAAAAGCCCTGTATATTATTCATTTAACCCTGGTGTGATTTATTGGGGAAATAAACTGGAAAACTGAGAATACTGGACATTTGTGTCATGTGACCTTAATTAGGTGGATTTCACTTAGTTCACTTATCATGTGGGTGGATTTTTACTTAATGAATTAAGGGAATGTCCATAAAATAAAGAATATTTTAAACTGGTTCTGAGACTAATCCCAAAGTTGTGTTTTTCCCAGGAGATACAATGGTGAATTGATGTGGACCCTGGCTCGTGGGGTCTGCCATATTGTGGATGAGATACAAGACATTCACACAGACTCCCGAGTCCTGTGGAGGAAAAGGGACAGCGTGGCTTTTTCTCTCAAGGGGAGCAAAAGCTGTGGCCCTTGCCGTGACCGGCCTTTATTGGGTTTCTCAGCACATTACATGATGGTCCTCATTTTCTATGCACAGGTTCATTTTAGGTGGTTGGTTATCTTTTACAGAAAACAAAGGAGCTAATGCTGCTAATCACATCACAGAAGAGGCACATTAGCAGATGAAAAGGGAAAAGTGGTTGAACTGGTTATACTCCATACTGGGGAGTTTTAGCATGGATTTTAGGAAGTTACAGTAAACACTTGCTGTCTCAATTCAGAATGAGGGAGTTTTAGCAAAAGCAAGTCTCAAAGTGGCCTAGGTACATTGCAGGCCTGATTCCCCACGGGAAAACCTATCCATGGGTGTGGGTCCTGTGCATCTCCAAGTGGGAGCTGGGCCCACGCCAGGCAGAACGGTCTCCTACAGTGAATATTATTCACTTCCTGAGGAATGATATGTATATTGGTCATTATGGATTAAGGCTAACCAGTCTTTAAATGACTTCAAATGAAGTCAGGGGTTCTGAATGCCTGATTTCTCTCACTGTGTAGGAATTTTGATGCGTGATTAATTAAATATGCCTAATCAGGTGGTTTCAATGGCCTCATATTAAAACTAACCACATGCAGTGTTCAGCTGTGGACACAAAAACATAATTTGACTTTTAAGAAAATATAAGTTTACTTTGGTGGAATTGGATGGACACAAGTTGCATCATTATCCAATAATTGCAGACAGCTGAGTCATTTTAGTTTCTTCACCAGGTTAGTAGGTCCTCAGGAGATGATTTGATCTTGCCAGGGTTAATATTTCAATTCTTTATGTGGAGAAACTCCTAAATGGACTACATAGAAAAAGGCTACATTAATAGAGTTATGTAAGTGCTATTTTGTCATTTTACTTTTTAATTCTTTCATAGCATTTTAAATATATAAGATATTTGAGTTACATAGGCAGTATGACTTCAGTGATAATGCAAAGCCATTACGTGGAGTATCATCTCTGTTGCCAAAGTTTGGGTGTTAAAGTATGTATTGGTACCCACATTTTCCCTTTAATTGAGTTCTTTTTATCAGGATGCTGCTTAAATATGTACAAACAAATACATTCCCACTAACAAAATAAAAAGTTTATAAATTAGAAATAAAACTATCAGCATTATGAAAGTAAGTAAACTAACTCTTTTTGTATGCTGTATATATGTGTGTGTAGACATATATATGATATAAAATTTGCCATTTTAACTTAAGTGTACAGTTCACTGGCATTAATCACATTTAGAACGTTGTACAATTGTCACTACTGTCTCTTTCTAAAAATTTTTCATTACCTTCAACAAAAAAACTCTGTAATCGTTAAGCAGTAACTGCCCACTCCCTTCTCCCCCAGTTCCTGTTAATCTGTAATCTACTTTTTGTGTCTGTGAATTTGCCTATTCTAGATATTTTATATGTGTGTAATCATATAGTATTTGTTCTTTTATGTCTGACTTATTTCACTTATTGCATGTTTTCAAGGTTCATTGATATTGTGGCATATATCAGAACTTTATTCCTTTCTATGACTGAATAACATTCCATTGTATGTATATACCATATTTTGTTTATCCATTTTTTCTGTTGAAGGACACTTGCTGTCGAAGGAATTCAAAATTATTTACATTTAAGCCACAAATAAAATTATGTAGTGAAAATCAGAAGTGATATGAAAGGAAAAATTAAGTTTCATCCAATTCTTTCAAACCACCAACCATCTTCATAGAAGGAGGGTGTAGTAGGACAAAAGATACCCATGTCAAATCCCTGGAATTTGTGAATATCACCTTATTTGGAGAAAGGGTCTTTGCAGGTATGATTAAGTTAAGAATCTTGATATGAGGAGATTATCCTGGACTATCTGGGTGAGCCCTAAATTCAGTTCAAGTGCCCTTATAGGAGACAGAGGAAGAAAAGACACAGACACGGAAAAGAAGGTAGTATGAAGACAGGCAGAGATTGGGTGTGGCCCCAAACCGTGGAATGCCACGGAGCCGTGTTGCTCCAGAAGTTAGACGCAGCTTCTGCTGGATTCTCCCCTGCAGTCTCTGCAGGGCATGTGGCTCTGTGATACTTTTGGAGCACTTTGGCTCCGAAACTGTAGGAGAATAAATTTCTATTGTTTTAATCCACTAAATTTGTGGTAATTTGTTACAGTAGCTGCAGGAAACTAACAAAGAGGGATATGAATTCACTTTCTTTTGGCTTTCGGGCTTCTCATACCAGTGACATTGACAACCATTGTACAAAACACTTTCCCAAAGTGTAGAGGTCCTTCTGTTTCCCCTCTTGTAAGATGAAGGCCTGTAGCAACCTCTTAGTCCATTAATTAGAGTGAAGTGTGTGAGTGGTTTTTCTTCTTTCCATAGATTTCAGAAATTGCCCTAGTACATCAAAGGGAAATACTTCATGTATACTATTTGGCTTCGGGCTATTTTTAGAGAAATCAACTCATAATTTTAGGTTTCATGCTCTTGTCATCAATAAACAAATGGACATAGGCATACTTAACTGAGTAAAAAATTTCCCGGTAGGGGTTATTCTTAGAGATTTATAATTTTATAGTTGACAATACAATAATATAATAAGGGGATTTATAAGTATACACGAAATGCTTAAAAACAAGCTAAATCTTTAATTTTGGTGGAGGACTATGGATTTGAATAATGAAGCATTTACAAGTTGATAGTTTTCTTAAAAATTAAGGAAGGAGAACAAATTCTTTGATGTGATAATTCATAGAAAAGTACACTGACTACCTTATAGAGAGGTGTTTGCATTTAAATGTTGTGATTATGCGAGATCTTAAAAAGTACTCTGTAGAACTGCTTATTCTTCCGTTCCTCATTATATGGGTAAGAAATGCTGATGTCCAGGGAGGATTAATCTTACAGCTAGTTACTGACAGCTTTTTCTTCAGGTTTTCCTTTCCGTCTAGTGTTTTACCACACCGTCTTAATTTGGCTGTTTTTGCGACAGCTCTTCAAATTATTTTGGCAGAGAATGGCAACTGGTGCTGTGTTTTGGTGACCCGGCAGTGTGTAGGAGGCATTACGGACAAGTGTATGATCAGTTTTGGGCTACAAGTAACAAACCTCAATTTAAATTGCCTTTAATAATATAATTTATTATATCATATACCGAGAATCTGGTGGTAAGGTAGTTCTAAGATTTGTTAATTTAGAGCTGAAGGACATAATAAAGGACCCAAATCTATCCTTCCTTCCTTCCTTCCTTCCTTCCTTCCCTCCCTTCTTTCTCTGCCATCTTCAGGTCCTTTGGTTAGTCTCGCTTTCTTACCTAGTTACTTTCAGAGGCAGAAAGATTCCTCTCACACATATCTTCTTAAATAGGCCCCCACTGAACTTGTCCCAGGTGACTGGACAGAATTTCATTGCATGCCCTGGCTGAACCGACCTCTGGAAAGAGGATTGGAATTACCACGACAGAACCAGTTGTTGAGGAGCCAGAGTCACATAGTTTGAGGGGAAGATGCTGTACTGAGGTTGCTAAACTAGAGACAAAATCGGATCATGTATTACCAGGTAATAACACTGTGAACTTTGAGGATATCTTCTCTACAGGACAGGGGAAACAAAACAAAAATAACCCTTATTTTTCGACATGTTAACTGTTAACTTGACAAGGTTGTAAAGCATCTGGGTCCTAATCAGTTTTCAGTTAAATAGTTACATTTCCCGAGAGAGTCAGGTGAGGCTTGGTGAGCTTATTAGAAATGCATGATATTAAAGGGTCACCTAATCATATATTTTCCTTATTTCCAACTTCCGAATACTGTTTTTTTAAACAGGAGTGAGATTGTCAAAAGAGATGGCACAGGAAGAGAACGATAATAGGACCGTAGCCCAGTTCCAATCTGTGCACGTACTCCATATTACACAGTTTTTTACCATTTGATTTGACCTGTATATACTGGCTGGGGTTTACTTTTTTCTGTGTTTCTCAAAACATGTTATTTGTGTCTCTTTTTTGTGTGTTTCCATTATACAGTCTCAAAGCATGTTATTTCTAGAATGAGTATTCTTTTCTTTCTTGAGTTACTTCTCATTTCCTCTGTGACTTGGCCACTAAAAAAGTTTTAATTTTTACTTAAATTCATAAATAACACTCATAAATGTCAAAGCATGTCAATTTATTTAAAATTTAGACAGTAAGTCAAAGTGCATTACAATACTCAGCACGGTATCTAGTATATATATACATGCTCTGTATCATTTAAATATTGATATTTATAGTCACTAGAGTAAGTTCCCTGTTGGCAGAGATTCTGTCCTAAATAGTGTTATGTGTATAATACCTAGCACATTGTTTAGAATATTATGGGAAATAAGTGTCTGTTGAATAGTTTTTAAAACTAAATTTATTTTAAAAATAAAGAATGCTCTATAGCACTGTTCATCAGACTGTGGTTATATAAACCTGAAAATAATGTTTTAAAAATTTCCACTTTCTGCATGTTTTTAAGTTGACATTTAAGTTTTGCATTATAAAATTAAGTAGTTGCAAAGAATATAATTTTAGTTTGCAAATATTGACATATTTAAATGAAACTGTTATATTAATTTTAAAATGTATCTGACAATATAAATACCATAGAGCTTTAAATACCATTCTCTTTTTGAAAAGATACAAATGAACCCTTCATTAACTATTATAAATTTTACATTGTTTCTTTTTCCTCCTTGAATTTTTATTTCTATTTTTATTCTCCTGCAGAATTTTATCCTAATGTGTAATATATTTTTATGCTTGAAATTTTTCTACTGATCATCTTACTCATTAACATTAAGAGGTTTTAAATTTTCTGCGATTTCTGGATTGAATTGTCATTGTGATTATTAACAATATGCAATTATGCAAAACAGCATAAACATGTTAAAAATTTCAGCAAATAATATTTAAGCAAAAAAAAGTAAAGTGATATGGCAGAGCATATTTTTGGACTCATGATTTCAGGAGATTTCCCCAAGTCCAGTGTTTTGAATTATGTCTTTGTTTGGCACATCAGAGGTTTTTGTACCTCAAAGCAATGTGCGTCATAAGACTCAGGATATGCCTTGATGGGAGATGTCTTTACTGTAGTTAAGTTAGAGAAAAGACCCCAGTGAGAAGGAAGTGGGGAGGGGAAGTAGCATGATGCCTCCACCGGAGCTGGTATCAGGGGGATCACTTTTACAGAGTATGTATGGGGATTAAGAATCTCAAAATTTAGTCCCTTCAAACTGTGTGGGCTCTCATATACCTTGGTTAATCTTTGTGTACCCCGAAGCCTACAGCTCAAAGGTTACTGCTTTAAAGCATAATTTGAAGAGGTCATATTAACTATTTTGTCAAAAATGTGATTAAGGGAACAAGATGAGCTTTTTCCCCTAGTCACACTACCTTATTTCCCACAAGGAGCCTGGCCCGGCCAATCGTACTAATCCTATTGCTTGGGATACAGTCCAGCAATAGGCACAAACACCAAGCAGATCAATCAAAGTCCTTCCTTGGAACTAGTATAAAAACACTGAGGAAGGAAATATTACTTTCTTTCTATTGGGATCTACCAACCTGTGGGTATGTGAATTTAGAGCTGTTGGCAGCCAGCTGGGAGTGCCTCTCTGCAGAGGAAGGCAAGCAGAGCTAAGCAAAGAGGCAGGGAGGCCCAACCAGGGTCCTTCCTCATCGGGCGTGGCATTTCCATCCTTGAGGCCTTGGTCCTGTGGCTCATTCGCTCCTGTGAACTTCCCCAGTCTCTTTTTCAGCTACATGAATCACTAAATTACTTTTTTTTTTTGCTTAAGTTAGAGTTTTATGATTGGTGCTACTGAAATAATTTTATTAACAACTGACAAAAAAGAATTATTGTGAAAATATCTTTTGTAAAATTACTAATTTTGAAAATTTTCTTTTCTAGATTGTTGGGCCTTCAGATGGAAGCAGTTACATTATAGATTATTATGGAACCAGACTTATACGACTAAGTATCACCAATGAGACATTTAGAAAAACACAGTTGTATCCATAAATATTTTTAAAAGAAACAGTAAGTGATGTATTTATATAATCTTAATGATCATATATTATCTTTGTAAAATTATGGGAATTTGAGAAGCATAGGAAATTGCAAAGATCATTTAGTGCTGTAAACTCTCATTTGTCTTCTCAGGAAACAGGTCTGCATGTGCCTGAGGTGTCTCGAATCTTCTGTAAAGGATTTTCATGTATCGCGTTGCTCCTGAAGTTCTCAATTCAGACTGTCTTTCTTCACAGTGAATATGGTTAAAGGACTGAGTTCACAGGAGAAAAAGAACATCAAAATGAAAAGATATTCTGTAGTATTTGATGGTTACCATGAAAGTATGTGTTGTAGATAGCTCAATAAAGCTTATCTTTTCGGCTGTCTCTCTCTCCCATGACCTTGAAACCTCTGTCTTTTCTCCTTTCCTAAACCTGAAAGTTGATCGAGTCTCAACCCTGCACTACCATTAAGTACTTATTGTAACCTAAAGTTTGGCTCTGCCCATGAAAATTATTAATTGGCCTCAGCTTTAAATAGGTAATGTACTTGGAGAATTCAGAGGTGCCATCAGTTTTCCTGCCTCAGCTCTCTGCTTCTCCAGGACTCCGCCACTATAAGGGTTTTATTTCCTTGACTGTGCATTAGTCTATTCTAATAAGTAATCTTCCAGGAATGCTAGGTGTTTCTCAGGAAAACAGTTTCCTGGTATAACCATTCTCTGTAATGGGGAAGTCTTATATCACATGGAGGCGATTGTTCATGTTGAATGCCTAGCAGCTTTTAGAGACAGGGCAGAGAGAAAGGCAGGCCAGATGTGCTGGCCACAGTCGGAGGCCTAGGGCTTCCAGTCCGCCCTGTCTCAAGAGTGTGTCTGGAGGCCAGGAAGGGAATAGACATTTATTTATATTTATGTTGTATATAATTAGGATACGAAGTATAATTTTTTCCTTAAGGTAGATTTTTTTTCTCTTCTAAATAAAATTATGGGATATGCTTTATAGGTGTTGTCATAAGTTTGAACAGTGATAGGCCCTGTCAAGATCTGAGGAATTTATTTAACTGATTGTCCAAAAATTGTTCAAGTCATTCCTTATAAACTGTTAAAAGTCTGTGGGTTTAAAATTGAATCGAAGCTTAGAGGTCCGTCTGCCTCTTCTTACCAGGGAACAACAAATTGAGACTAAGGAATCTGAGACAAAGACAGTCATTGTAATCAGTGTGAAACTGAATCCCACATCTAGATCTCCGTGAGTTCCACCGGCTGCTCTCCACCTCCCTCCCCACTCTACTGATTACGTCATTTTGCATGAAGCATCTTCATTTTGGAAATTATTACTCTTCATGAGAAGGATTGAGTAGTTTCACATAACTTTATTTTCATACTGTGAATTGTTGTGTCCCATTCAAAAGTATATATATTGTTTTCAAACCATAATGTGTAGAAATTAAGCAAATGTAATTTAAAAAGTAATTCCATTCTCTGTGACCTATTGTATAAATATTTAATTGGGATTCCAGACTAAATTTGAAACCTAAAACTCAAAAGTCCTGCTGAGAAGGCAGATCTCATTGTCATTCATGTGGTTGTCATTCATGTAGTTGCTCTACAGTGCACGGAAGGGCTCCGAGAAAGAGAGAGAGGTCTTCAGTAAGGGAAGCGATACGGTGCGCACCTGCAGCAACTCCACTGGACTCTTTTGAAGACTGTGGTTTAATAGATTTCTTTTTTATGTTTTAGGATTGGGCCTTGTTGATTTTAATAGTGGGCTCTTAGTATGTGGATTTCCAGATTTTCCTTTTTCCTTTTTCACATGCCATTTTAAGGATTCCATATCATTCTTTGCTGTCGGTAATGTTTTTGTTTTGTTGTTTTAGTTGAAAACATTTTATTCTGAGATTTACTTGCTAGGACTTTCTTTGAGAGCTGTAAAATGATAGTCATTTTTAGGCTACTGTCTCTGTGAGATAGATAGCTTATTACCCCAATATTCTTTAATGTGTTTTCCAAAGGTAGTTGCCATTTGTCATTTTTTCCTCCTGAAGAATAAAAGTGTAATTTACTCACATTTTGTAGTGCTTTATTATTAAGAAACCTTAAATATTTAATGAAGCTGGCTTCTGCATTTTGATCCTTCAAAGCAGGTAATCCATGGTGTGAACAAACACCATTATATTGCCTGGGGTGCAGTCTAGTGTAGGACAACCCCCTGGTTTTCTGTAGCTTTCAGACCTGTCTTTGCCTCGGTACCCAAGGAGCTAAAGACCATCGGGGAGTCTGAAACCTTGAGGCAACATGTATGCTGCTGGCATTGGTTCAGGCCTCTGAAGTGTGAACTTCTTCCTTTTAGCTTTGAGAGTGATGCGCTAGCTTTTGAAAGACCAGATGCTGACTCGTCTAGCTCAGAGCAGTTACATTTGAAGTTGGATGGACAAGGTGGGAACACTGAACAGATGATTAATGTCTTCCATCTGTTAGCACTGCCAGACAGATGCTGGACAAGTGCCCAAAGCGATGCACCGGTGTCCGAAGGAAGCAGCACCTGCATATTAGCACTGGTTTTCTTTACCATGTTTTAGAAGGTGGAAATACATGAAATGATGTGTCCCCATAATTCTATTATGTACTTTTATTAACAGGCACACCAATTTCAAAACTACTGGGGCCAGGCTCCTCAAAAGTAAAAACCATAATTTTTATCACTCATTTGTCTCAGAGGTATACTGTATCATCCAACTAGCTTCCTAATATGTTAGTCATTCAGTAACAGATTCTTCGGTTGGTGGGAGATGAAGTATTGATACATGAAGTGAGTTTGGGTTGACTCCTAATATACATTATATTACATTAGGAGTGTATACTAGGAGTTTATACATTAGGAGTGTATATATACATTAGGAGTGGTCTCTTTCCTTCCTTCATTCATTAAAATACCACGTGTCTACCATTTGGGGGGTGCTGTTTTATATGCTAGGATGCAGCAGTGAACAAACACAATCTCTTCCCTCAAGGAACTCTACTTTCTTGGGATATGCTTTTTTACAGTGATATTTTGGCTGCAGTTAAGCTAGTATTTCCTAGATTCTTTTGGTTGCTAACAGCGCTTTGAAGATCTTCAAGATCTTCACCTAACCCCAGATTTTAAAAGTCCTTAAGTTTTCATAGCCATATAAGTTCAATTGTATAAGAAATACTTGAAGACAAATCTTGAAAAGTAACGTTGAATCTGGCATAATCATTACAGTTAATAACGTGGGAAGTCTTTTTCAAAGCAGGTGTTTCTCAAAGTAAATATTTATTTGAATATTCTGTAGTATTCTGGGTCATTGATAAAATCTAGAAATAAAGTTTCTTTACAATATACTCTTAAACCTTTAGACTTCATTTGCACTGTAATATCCTAAATTTACATGACAAGAACACTTTTTTTCAGTTTGCCTAATTCCCTGTTGCCTAATATATGTAGTTCTTTAACATGTTTTTGTTTTATTATTTATTTTCTATGTGAACAAATTTAATGCATGTGAATGCAGCAGTTTTTGTTTGTTTGTTTTTTACCTTCATGGAGCACTGTTTTATTTAGCTGTTTGTTAGTGTATGTGAGCATAAATTACATGTTAAGGTCTCTGTATGAGATATTTGATGTGATAACCCTGCTTTTAAAGCAGTGTCCAAATGTGGATGGATTAGCTCGGTCCTAAACCCTCTAGGATGAGATAGAATGGATTCTTCCATTTCTACAGAAACAGTTAGTGTTTCTCTAAACACATTTACAAATGGTAGAGGATTAATACAATTTGCATAAGTACCTCTTTACCCAGGAAGATTTCTTACCTAAACTGTATTCAAAGGGACCTCTTTAAGACTTCAAGATGCTGTTATGTCTATGGCCAGCGTTCGTTCATGGGACTGCTAGGACTATGAAAAGTATTAGTTTGGGGTTATGTTTTTGTTTTGTTTTATCAAAAAAATCTGTGTATCTTTCCCTTATTTTAATCTAGATGCTTAAGATTAAGTATCATAAGACTAATAGGCAGCTAAGAAGCTAAAATAGGTCTATTAGCAAGAAACTAGCAAGAAGGAAAATTGTTTCTTAAAAAGCACAAATCTCAGACGCTGTTTCCTCTTCCTCAAGCCCCTTAGATGGAGGTGTTCCCCGGGGTTCGGGTACCTTCCCTTCCCTTTCTCTCATTAAATTTCATTCATTTTGCATTTTCCTGTGTACAAAATTCAAGCTTAATGCAGAAATTTTGGGAAAACACCAAAAAGTGCAAAGTAAAAAACCAAATTCATTTCATAGCTCAAAGATAATGTTAATATTTGTATGTATTAGAACTTTTCTCATGCATGTATGTACATTTTTCTTCACAAAAACGATACACATTGTTTTATGGCCTACTTCGCATTTAAAGTTTTTTTATTTCAATAAATACTTTTTACAAAATTATTTTTAGTGCCTGCAGAGTTCCATGTCTGCATCATAATTTATTTGTGTAATTCCTTATTGTTTGGTATTTAAGTTATTCCAAAAAATGCATTTCTGATTTTTTTTTCTCTAGAATTATCGTTCTTACTCAAAAAGTGATCACATGTTGATACATATCTACAGTCTCAGTTAACCAGGGTATTGGAGAAAGAAGAGTCAGCCTCAATCCACATTCAAACCACACCACAGTCAGCTCTCACCTGCCGGTGCTTTGTCCACATGAGCTGTGGGGAAGACACTGCGGCGACCTGCCCCTGCGCCTTGCTCTGCCGTGAGGGCCCTGCGCATTCGTGCTGACTGCCGCGCCTCGCCTGGCAGCTGGAGAACAGAACTGCGAGCACAGGCTCGCTGCTGGAGAACGGGTGCTGGTATGAGTGTCGGGGAAGGACAGCCACCCTGGTTTTGGCACAAGAGGTCAAATAGTTGACCGAATTATCTAATTGCCCTTTAGGGAGCTTCAAGAGAAGAGTGTTCAGGAGTAAGTAGGAAAATCACACAGAACGATTTTCTTTCTCCCTTGCTGAGAGAGAAGGGAAGTGGACATATTTGGAAAATGAGAAAAGTTACGTATTAGGAATGAATAAAAGAATTCAGAACAGCACCGTGTACCCAACTGAGTCCTGGAATAAAGCATTTATTAGTGAGTTCATCAGCAAGGCAAGAGTTACTCATTTCTGTATCTTTTTAAATAGAGCCTAATATTTTAATTCTTAATATAGCAATGCTTTTAAAGCTAGTCATTGTCTGATGAAGAATGTTTTCCTTGTGATTTATGTAAGCTTTATAACTTTCCACAATAAACATACATTATTTGCATACATGTATTTGATACAATAATAGTATGGGTATATTAGAACAGTGAACCCAAGGAAATCATGTTCTCTTCTTCCCTACTCTTTCCTCCTTGAGATACACTTACTCTGACTTCCAATACGATCCTGACGTGTAAAAGAACAAGGCTGATCTAAAACATGACATCAGAGGCTTGACATCCAAGCAGCACGGTTTGATGGGAAATGCACAGACTTGGGAATCAGGCCTGAGTTTGCACCCTGTTGGTTACTTGTTTTGTGACCGAGCACACAGTGATTCCAGGGCCCTCTGTCTTTATAAGTAGTGATGGTAATACCAGTCAGGCAATATTGAGAAATTAAGATGACACAGATAATAGTGAGCATTTACTGAACATATTTTAAAGGCATTGGTGAGGCCCTTCTGGAACTTGCAAGGGTTCCTCAGACTTGCATTATAGTGTGGTTATATCTTGAATAAAATACTGGTAGCCTCAGAAATTCTTTTACAGAGGGAAAGTAAGATGCATTCTTTGAATATTGTTTACCTACTTTTTTTTTTTTTAAGATCGTATTTGTTTTAGAGGGGCAGGGAGGGAGAAAGGGAAACAGCAATGTGTAGTTGCCGCTCACATGCCCCCTACTGGGGACCTGGCCCACCACTCACGCATGTGCCCTGACTGAGAATCTAGCCAGCGACCCTTGGGTTTGCAGGCCCGCGCTCAATCCTCTGAGCCTCACCAGCCAGGGCTGTTTACCTACATTTTTAATCTTCAGTATCTTTTCATTGACTGCAGCTACTCTGTAACAAAGGCCAAAAATGTCTCTTTTCTCGAGGAAGTCCTACCAGCACCTTCACTGCTTCAAGACTCTCCTTATGTAAGCGAAGGCTGCAGATTTTGTTTCTGCTGCTTTTAAATCTAAAGTTCTCTGGAGGTGTTTATCTAATAAATTTAGAAATGTTGCTATGAGGCAGCTGAACAGTCTACTTTCAGCCTAAATTAAGGTTAATTGCAGCAATCACTGTGCACACAACAGAATGTTGCTTTTAACCTGTCAGTGTTATCAGAATATGCCAAGCATGTGGAGATTAGAACTTGAAAAATTATTAAGGTTAGAGCTATTTGGATTACTTATGCCAAAGAAAAACATTGTTTTACCAGAACACTTCAGAAAGTTTTCAGCGTTTGGACCTTTTCATCATGTGAGCTAAATTTATACAGGGGCGGGCAAAAGAAGGTTTACAGTTGTTTGTATGGAAAGACATGCAGGTTATGAATATTGCAATAGCTTTATTAACTCAAAAGAACATCACTCACAACCGTAAACCTGGTTTTGCCCACCCCTGTGTTATCCCTGACCATCCTTTTGGTGACTGAAACATAAGATAATCTCACTAGCCCTGGGTGGCTCAGTTGGTTGGACCATTGTCCTGTACATGAAAAGGTTGTGGGTTCAATTCCCGGTCAGGGCACATAACCTAGGTTGTGGGGTCGATCCTCAGTCATGCTGTGTACAGGAGGCAAACGAGAGAAAGCAATGGTTCCCTCTCTCTCCCCCTTAAAAGTCTATAAACACTTCCTCAGATGAGGATTAAAAAAATAGTCCCACTAGAATGAGTTAATAGGACTATGAATTAGTCTGAGATTAAGTAACCTTCTGCTTTAGATAATTTAGGAGTTGACATCCAAACATGATTCCAGCCTTAATTATTGTCCACAGGAGATAGGTGAGGAAATGAGCTTATGTTGATTTAGTCAAGATTTTGATGGTCCCAGTGCTTAGAACAGTACCTGGTACAGCATAAGAATTTTATAAGCATTAAATTGTTACCTTGGAATGGGTGATTGCTAGAAGTGGTTCTTGCAAAAACACCAGCAAGCAGATTATTAGAAACAATAAGAAGGAGGTGGGTGTGGAGTCTCTAAGTTACCTAGTTTGTGCCGCATGTACTTTCCTGACCTTACTGTCTCCATTCGTCCCCACGGTCACCTTGTAAGGCAGGGAAATAAGCTACGCTCTTAGTGATAAAGGTCTTTCTGCTGTAGAGATAGATTGCTAGCCTTTAAGATGTTAACAGGAACCTTTAGCTAAATACTGTTCTCCTCTGCGGAACTCAGGCTAGCTTCTGACTCACCTTTTTACTATCCACCCACCATCCCATTATACCAATGGCTACATAGGGGAATACTTAAATTATGGACTTTAGGGTCAGACAGAGCTTCCACTTATTATGGGCAAGCTCTTAGAATCTTAGATAACTCATTCTTAAAATGGAACTACTCTTCCTCATATGGTTGTTATAGGATCAAATAAAATAATGTTTCACAGTGTGTGGTACATAATATGTATTTAATAAATGAGACGATTGTTTTTAAGATGTTTACATTTCTCATCTCGTGCTCAGTGCTGTCATCATTTATGCATCCTCATCTGATCCTCAATGAGACTGAGGGTTGGAAAGATCAAGTAACTTGACTTTGCGCCCACAGCTAGTGATAAGTGGTAAAGTCAGAGCTTGAAACCAGGCCTGTGATTCCTGAGCCCCTTCAATCACCACGACGTGCTACGTCCCCATTAAGTCTTGTGTGTGTGGACAAATGCCCACAGATCTAACCCACTATTATATAACTGCCCTATTGGAGTTTTTTCATATCAAAATTTCAAGGACCTAATTGCTTAATTTTTAAAAAGAATATTACATTAGAGTGTGCATAAAATGCCCAAATCTTAAGTGTAACACCTGGTGACTATTTATACGTGTATACACCTGGTTGACCACTGTGCTTCCTCCCAGCCAGTACCTGCCCTTGTAGATACCCACTCCTCTATGACTCTATCGCCATAGATTATTTTTGCCTGTTTTGAACTCCACAAAATGGAATCATGCTATGCTTTCTTTTGAATTGGCTTCTGGGGAGGAGTTGGAAGGGGCAATGGGAGGAGGTTACCAAGGCAATGGTAAAGAGCCTAGGACAAGATTGGCTAAAAAGCTGAATGCCTCCCCGGTGCACGAAAGTATGGGTCCGAAGATTTAAAATAAAAGGAGGGCAGAGACGGGCCTTTGGGCCCTCTTCCTCGAGGATGCCTGGATGATTGTGCTGCAGCTGCCTGCGTTTCCCAAGGAATGGTAATTTGGATGGATTTGGTTTTGTTTCAAAGATTTTATTTTTATTTATTTTTAGAGAGAGGAGAAAGAGAGGGAGAGAAACATCAATGTCTCTCATGCACCCCCTACTGGGGACCTGGCCTGCAACCCAGGCATGTGCCCTGAGTGGGAATTGAACCAGCAACCCTTTGGTGTGTAGGCCAGCACTCAATCCATTGAGCCACACCAGCTGGGGCTGGCTGCATTTTGGATGGGAGGAGAAACTCGGCACAGCCTAGGATCAGGCTGGCCTGGCAGAGGGTGGCAGGGTTATTCTCTGGGTGCTTTAGAGGGGATAAACTCTGAGGCAGAAGCCTGCCATTCTTCCAAAATTGTGTAGCTTTTGTATTTTACATTGTTTTAGTTTGTAAACTAATCCTATAGAAATAAAATAATTAAAATCTAACAGGAAAAATGATAGGAGAACCCAGGTATTGAAGAGTTAAGCCTTAATTGAGAGGTTTAGGTGATTAAAGCTGTGAAGATTTAAAGAGTTTAGCTTAATTGATGGCCTTAAGTGGCTAATGCGCGTGGAAAGTTGTTATTTCAAAATCGTTCAGCTTTGGACTAAAGACTCCTTTCCTTTATCACCAAACCTGTGCCTCCAGAATTTTGCCTAGAGGGTGGCAGCAGGCAGCGGGACCCCGATTGCGGTTCGGTCACACTTTGACTCATCATTCTAACTGTGTCCTGTGGACATGCCCAAAGTATTTCTCCACCCCTCTGTCGTCAGACACTTAGTTTGGTCCCAGCTCGGGGCTGTCATGCATGGAGCTGCCATAAACACTCCTACACATATCTTTTGTGAGACATATATTAAAAACAATGTGCCCTTATTTTTCTTTTCTATATATGCAAGAGTGGTGTCTTTGGATTGCCGTGTAGGCATGTCTTTAACTCTAGTAGACACTAGCTAACAATTTTCTAAACTGGTTAATTGACAACTTCTATCAGCAAAACATGAAAATTTCAGTTGCTCTTCCTTCTCGCCAATACTTGGCCTTGTCAATCTTTTTAATATTATATGTCTTCCATTTTTATTTTTATTCTTATATGAGAGAGAGAGATCAATTTGTTGTTCCACTTATCTATGCATTTATTCATTGATTCTTGTATTTGTCCTGACCTGGAATCACACCCGCAACCTGTGAATGATGTTCTAACTGAGCTACCTGGCCAGGGCTAGCTGGCTTCCATTTTTAAAGAAGATGGAATGTAGCTATTAGTGTGGCTTAAAGAGGACAACCAGACCAATGGGTAGAAGTTAGAGGATAGTTTCAGTTCAGTGTAAATCTCTCTCTTACCGTTAGTGGCCCATAAAATAGAGTAAGTTCTCTTTCTGCCACCAACAAGACAAGCAGAGGCTGGAGGTCCGTTTGTTGTGGTCAGTTTAATGGGGATTCCCTGGCATCAGGAAGTTTTGTTTATAAGACTTCTGTGTGCCCATCCAAATGTAACACTGCTTTGGCTCAGCTTGGACTAGCAAAACTCTTGAGCTGGAAGAAGTCTCTAAGTCAGCCTCTTCCTCATTTTATAGATGGTACTGATGCTAGACTTGAACTCTTTCCATGATACCCACCACTAACATTGGCGAACATTGTTTCTTCCTGTAAAGAGTTTATATAGTGATTCCTTTGAGCGGTCAGAATGACCTGCTTTGCCTAGCTGACTCCCAGATTAGGCTCCTGTGGCAAGATTAGTTGGTGGTTTCCTAAAGTGAGTTATTTCATGTTATTTGTTGTGTTGCTTTTGCTCACATTAAATTCTTACGGACTTTCCTTGACACGGGGTGTTTCCACAGAGTGTAAGAGTATCTGATCAGTGTCCCTTTCAGACTTCCCCATCTCTGTCCACTCACTTTAACTTCAGGGGTATTAACCCCTGCCTGTTCCTGCTGCCTGCAGTAAAACCTGTCCTTTGCAGGTCCAACCCCACCCAAACCCTGGTCAATGCAAACCAGACCTGGAAAGCATTAGCAGCCTCTCAAGAAGCAGTGGTATCTGAAAATGTTCACTATTTACATCCCCAGCAAGTGGTCCTTTGAATGATTCGGCCCCAGAAGTGTCTGATGAAACATCAGGCTAATTCTTACTCAGCCAGTATCTGTGAAAGGATCATCCGTCTGCCTGCCTTCCCTGCCTAGAGTCTTGGGGTAGGCAGAGCAGTGCCCTGCCCCCTCCCAGACGTCCATGGCCTAATCCCCAGGACCCGGGAATGTGTTACTTCACATGACAGTAGGGCGTTGCATATGTGATTCAACCCGTTAAAATGGGGAGATCGTCCTGGATTATGTAGGTGGCTCCATGCGGTCGCGAGAGTCCTCATAAGGGAAAGGGGGAGGCAGCAGAACCAAAGGTGAGAAGACCGAAGCGCAGGTCACAGAGCACAGGTATTTGCAGGCTCCGTGCCACAGGCTTTGAAGGTGCAGGAAGGAGCCGTGGGCCAAGGAATGAAGTGGACTCCAGAAGCCAGGAAAAGAAGGAAAGAGACTCTCTAGAGCGTCTAGAGGCACACGACCGCTGATACCTTGGCGTAGGCCTAGTAATCCCCATCTCAGCTTAATGACCTCAAGAACTGTAAGATTATAAATGTGGGTTGTTTTAAGCCACTAAGTTTATGGTAATTTGTTATAGCAGCAATAGGGGACTAATACAGTTGTTGTGTTCAAAGTGAGTTACTTACAGACAGCGTATTGTTGGATCATCCTTTTCCCCATTCTGCTTAACCTCTGTCTTTCAATTGGTATGTTAAGACCATCTCTGCACCTTGATTATTGATGTGTCAGGGCTTAAGTCTTCCATTTTATTACTTGCTTTCTGCTTGCTCCCTCTCTTTCTCATTCTCCTTCTCCCTTTTGACTCCTGGACATTTTTTTAAAAACTGATTTCCTGGCTGGGGTGACCAGCAGGGCCTGCTCGAGGGACCTGGGGATGGGGCTCCCCATGAGAGTCCCCCAGGCAGGCCAGTGGGGTCAGGCTGTCTGGCTTTGCGCCTCTGCTGATGGGGGCTCTGCTGCCCGGAGCAGGGAGTTTCACGGGGGGGCCTCCCCAGGTGACGGGACAAATGCGTTCTGAGCCACTCAGAGTCTAAGTCAGAGCGGTGGTCATGGTCCTGGAGGTAGCAAGAAGGATGACAAGGACAAGAAAAGGAAATATGAGCCTCCTGTACCAGAGCGGGGAGAAAGAAGAAAACAAAGGGACCAGATGCTGCCAGCAAACTTCTACTGGTGACATCTCATACTCAGTGCTGGTTAAAATTGTTGAAGTCAGAATGAAAGACTGTCTTCTCACGGGGAAAGAATCCACTAGAAATCAGGAACAATGCTTTTGAAAAGTATCACCCTGCATACTTTTCCCTAGGGGTTGCCCTTGACAATATGCAGACATAACATAATGTCTACTGGTATCAGCATTTTACCACTTGGAGTGAAGTAACGAAAGCTCACTTCCATTTAGGTCTCTTTAGCTTTTCCACTTTTAAAGTGGTACAGCACCAAGAGGAAACTAAGATAGGCCTCAAAGCCCTCATTTCACATGTGGTTACTCGTGGGCTTGGGGGTTGAATTTACTGGGTGCAGATTCTACCTGCTGAATTTAATGACCTTGGACAAGATACTGCACCCTAGAAGCCTCAGTTTCCTCCTCTATAAACTGGGGATGAAGTAATAATACAAAACTACCCATTAAACTGTTTCTACTTATTTTTCCTCAGGACAAATATGCAACACTTTCAAAATTGTGCTCATCTTCATTTTTAAAAAAATAATAGGCTTTTGTTTTTAGAGCAATTTTAGGGTCGCAGAAGAATTGAGAGGAAGGCACAGAGATTTCCCAAACACCCCCTGCCCCACATATGCACTGCCTTGTCCTTAGTTTACCTTAGGGCCCACTCTCAGTGTTGTACTGCCTACGGGTTTGAACAAATATGTAATGACGTGCGTCCGCCATTATAGCGTCATACAGACTGTTTTCACAGACCTGAAAATTCTCTGTGCTCCACCTGCTCACTGCTCTCCCCTAACCCCCAGTAACCCCTGACTGGTTTACTGTCTCCACAGTTTTGCCTTTTCCAGAATATCATATAATTGGAATCATGCCACTTGTAGGCTTTTTACATTGGCTTCTTTCACTTAGTAATATGAATTTAAGGTCCTCCATGTCTTTCCATGGCTTGACAGCTTATTTCTTCTTAGAATTGAGTAATACTCCATTGTCTGGAAGTATAATAGTACATCTATTCACCTACTGGAGGACATCGTGGTTGTTTCCAAGTTTCGGCAATTATGTATAAAGCTGCTATAAACATTGTTGTGAAGGTTTTTATGTGGATGGAAGTTTTCAAAACCTTTGGGTAAATAACAAGGAGCATGATTGCCAGCCTGTGTGGCAAGGATGTAGTTAGTTTTGTAAGAAATCATTAAACTCTCTTCCAAAGTTGTGTACCGTTTTATGTTCACGCCAGCAGTGAGGGAGGACTCCTGTTGGTCCACACCCTCCCCAGCACTCGGGGTTGTCCGGGTTTCGGGTTTCGGCATTTTAATAGGCGTGTAGTGATCTCTGGTAGTTGTAAGCTGCATTTCCCTGATGACCATACGATGTGGAACAGCTTCTTGTATGATTATTTACCATCTGTACATCTTCTTTGGTGCGGCATCTGTGAAGGTGTTTGGCCCATTTTTAAATTTGGGTTGTTTGTGTTCTTATCACTGAGTTTTAAGGGTTCTTTGCGTATTTTGGGTAACAGTCCTTTATCAGATGCGTCTGATGCAGGCATTTTCTCCCAGTCTGTGGCTTCTTTCTTGTTTTCTTGGAAGTATCTTTCAGAGCTAAAATTTTTAATTTTAATGAAGTCCAGCTTATCAATTATTTCTTTCATGGATTGTGCCTCTCGTGTTGTATCTGACAAGTCATTGCCAAATCCAAGGTCATCTAGATTTTCTCCTGTGTTATCTTCTAGGAGTTTTATTTATTGATTTGGGGGAGAGAGAGAGAGGGGGAGAGAGACTGTTTTATTTTTCCACTTATTTATGCATTCACTGGTTTCTTCTTGTATGTGCCCTGACCGGAGATTGAACCCACAACCTTGGCACATTGCGATGATGCTCCAACCAACTGAGCTACCTGTCCAAGGCTTAGGAGTTTTCTTGCTTTTCATTTTACACTTAGCTCTGTGATCCAGTTTGAGTTAAATTTTGTGAAGGGGGCCTGATCTGTGTCAGGATTCATTTTGTTGAACATGGCTGTCCAGTTGTTCCACCACCATTTGTCGAAAACTCATCTTTGTTTTAAAACTTATTTCACCTATATTCCTTATGGCAGGAAATAATAATACATCCACTAGAAAAAAAAAATCAGAAGTTATCTTTGGTGCTTTCTTCTCCCTATATTTGATGGATCACCGAGCGTTAAAATTCGGCTTGATACGTGCTCTGAAATCATTACTTCACCCTCACTGCAGTTTCTCCTGTTCCGTGATAAACTCCTGCCATCTGCCTGTCGGAGTCCCCCTGTCTCTCAGTCCAGCTCTCCTCCTTCCACCAGAAGGATCTTTCTGTAAAGCAAATCTGGTCATCACTATCCTCGTAAGACTCTCCAGAAGCTTCCTGTTTCATTTAAGATAAATCCAAATCCCTTTTCCTGGACCAAAAGGTTTATCTCCATTGAGTCTCAGCCACCACCAGTCGCCTCCCTCTCCCGTCACAGTCCAACTTGTGAGATGACCCCCGAGGTTACAGGAATGTGCCCTGATCCTTCTGTGGCTCACTGCTGCTCCCGTCTGGAAACACTCTGGCCACCCACTTCTAAGTGCCTTCCCAGGTGTTTGACGACCTGGCTGTAAGGCAGAAGTGCCATCAGGTCTCACAAGGCTAAAATGAAAGTGTCCGCAGGAAAGTGTCCTACTGGAGATACTGGGTGAGAATCCATGTCCTTGCCTTTTCCGGTTTCTCTTTAAATTGGGTTCGATGCTGCCCTTCTGTCCTTCTGTTTGTTGTACCCTGGGCTTCCCCTAGCACGGCACTGTTGATTATCACTGTGATGATTTCGTTTCAAAACAATAACACTGCTACTTAAGGTAATCGATTTGGGCCTTATTGTCATACATTACGAACTACAACAAAGAAAAGAAATGTAACATGTAGGCACCTGGGCACTCAGCACTAAGGTTAAGGTTATGGTGATTTTCCATATTTGTTTCAGATTTGCCTTTTCTCTCTTGGAAAATAAAAGGTATGACATAACTAAAGCTCCACTTGTCCCAAACCTTTCGCCTCCTTCCCTCCGGCCCCCGCAGTGAACCGTGGGCAGCAGAGGGGCAGGCGGGGAAGGTGCGTGTCATTCTGCTGTGACCTCTCTACGGCCAGGCTCGGCGCGGGGCTTGTCGGTAAACGCTGTGGAACAGCTGGCTGCACAAAGCTGGCCTCGGCGGGGTTGCTTTCAACTGCCACCTTCCGAAGCTGCTCTTTCTGGTTTTTGTTTTTGTTTTTTTAGACAGCTCTGCCTGTCATTCATAGTTTAATGAAAATTTGCTCCTTCTCAGAGAAAGGCTGAGATTTTTGTGGGGACAAAAAGAAACCAAGGACAGAGCATGAATTTTGAAATCACACTTAACTGGGTATGTGCCTTTCAGCAATTATTTAATCTCTCTGGATGTTTAATTTCCTCTTTTGTAAAAATGAGGTTAATAATACTCATTTAGCAGGCATTTGTGAGGATTAAATGAAATAACAAATGTGAATGCTCCCTTTATGGTGGAATAGGTGCTCAATAAATGTTACCATTCCCATAAAAATAATTAAGTATTTTATCTTCTCATTCTTCTTCCTCAGACACCCACCCCGCCCCTGTTGCAGGCTTCTAATTTTCTTTCCCCCTTTCCCCCCTCCCTGGCACCACCGTTCCTTCCCTCGTTACACTTCCCTGGCCTGGAGGGAAGCGCCGCTGCGCTCGCCTGTTCACGGTGAAGCACCGTCAAGGTCCCGCTTTATCTGACCCTAAGTATTCCCACTTTCTGGCCCTCTTTTCTTTGTTAAACGTAGGTCATGGATCGTTTCACATGTGTAGGGTCTAGCACAAATAATGCCCCCTTTTTATGAGCTGGTTATCTATACCAAATCTTTTATTACAAAATCATAAGCATGTAATTCCATAACATGACACTGTCACACTCAAGCACACCATGTGACAGACATTTCAGGTGAAAGTTCAAGTTGCTGTCCATCTCGAGCGAGACATTCATGTACCCTACTGACCACACTCAATGGTGTTACTTCTGCCAGACCTCTCTAATATAGCACTTATGTTGGAGTGATCTTTCTCATGGTATTTGCTGCTCCCCTGAAGGCCAGGGCTGGGTCTTACAGTGTCCTACCATTTTCCATGCTTCCTAGCACTAGCATGGGATACAGTATGATATGGACTCGGATTGCCTGAGTCCAAATCCTTTTCTGCCACTTGCTAACTATGTACCGTTGATCAAGTAACTTAACTTTCCTAGGCCTCAGTTTCCTTAGCTGTGAATTGGGGGTAATATAATACCTATATTATGATATAATTCTGAGAATAAGATTTATCCATAAAGCATTTTGTACTGTGCTTCTCCCTAAGGGCTCAATAAATGCTGGCTGTCCTTATGATTAGTATCCATTAAATAATACATTGTTCTGTCAATTATTTCTTAATAAAATACTTTTCAGGTGGCTTATTAATATCAATGTATCAGTTTTCTATTGTTGCTGCCACAAATTACCACAAACTTCTGGCTTGAAATAACATACATTTACTGTCTCACAGTTCTGAAGTCAGAAGTCCACAGGGGTTTCAGTGGGTTAAAATGAAAGGATCTGCAGGATGGCGTTTTTCTGGAAGTTGTAGGGGAGAACCTGTCTCCTTGCCTCTTCCAGCTGCCAGAGTTTGCTCAAACTCCTTGGCTCGTGGTCCTGCGTCACTCCGACCTTGTTGTCCATCTCCTTCTCTGACTGACTCTCCTTGGGCCCACCCAGCTAATCCAGATTAGTCTGCCTATCTCCAGAGTCTTAACGTAATCACAGCTGCAAAGTCCTTCTGCCACGTAAAACGACATATCCAAAGGTCCTTGGGATTGTGATGTAGACGTCTTGGCTTGGGGGGTGCATTTATTTGCCTAATGGGGTAAACCTCCGTCACTCACTCAACAAACATGTACTCATCACCGACTCCATGCCAGGCCTTGTTTTAGTCCCTGGGGTTGCAAACACAAATTAAAAATACCTATCCCTCACACTGCTACTAGTTTAGTGAAGAAACTCTGTTGATAGTTGGCCTTACAATAGTGCTTCCTGAAATGTGGAGGGAAATGAGTATCTCACATTTAACAGTTATCCAAAGCTTAGTGCCATTTTGACAGATGGAGAAGCGGACGGTGAATGCACCATAGCGCTTGTTAGGTTATGTGTACCTTACACTTGGGCGTGTGAATACACATCAGTTACGTCGAGGTATTCTTGAAATTGCTCTTCTAGTAAGAAACCACTGGAAACCAGACACACAATTTTCAAATGAGAAAGAGAATGTGAAAGGACAACATTGTCTCATATTTTCTGTTTAGCTCTAAGGTTGCAGGAATCTGGGGGAAAGCGTTACTTTGGGCATTATCTACCCAACAGAGTAAGCTTATTTCATTTAACTTTCTACCCATTAGAAACACACTGATTTTGTTCTTGTTTTTGTTCTTTTTTTTGTCACATCCATGCTTTCAATGACTGATCGCTAGGATCATTGGGGGCATCATCATATCCTAGTCCCAGGGATGGAAGATGCAGGAGTGAACACAGGAACAGGAAATGGCTGCCAGAATTCTCAGAGATGTGGTGGGTAAGGCAAAATTCAAGAAAAGAGAATAAGCCAAAAATAATATTTCCAAGTGTCAAGTCAATCGTGTCTTTATTTGTATTCCCTTCTCAGAGATGAAGGAAAATATTCCTCTCTAGACCCCATATTTCCTCTCTAGTAATTCCTCTATCTGATGTCTTTGAACCCAAACTTCCCTTCTAGCCTTCTTTTCTCTTCCATCATCTTCCTCCTGCATCACTACTGAGAAGTGTGCTAGAAACACCAGAAGATTAGAAGCTAGAAAGGTTTTCCTTCTTTCCAAGTACTTCACAACATGTCACATTTTTTTGCTGGTTGGGACCAGGGCTTGTCTTCCTTATCTCTGAAAGGACCATAAATGGTTGGAATGGCCTTCGAAAAATGCAGGAAGTTCATTCTCACTGCCGTTTTGAGAACTCTGTGAGTCACTTTGGATTGTAGCAATCACACAGGTCATTTTGTGAAGGTTATACTAACCTTGTCTAATCCAACAAATATTTATTGGGTACATATTTTGTGAAAGATAGGTACAGAGGGGCAGGATGTGGGGCAAGGAATTGACACGCACCGAGCTTCAGTATGTGCATGCACTGGAATCATGTATGCTTATTTAATTTGCTTAAGAGGTATACGTCCTTACACTCAGAGATTTTCAGTATGGCAGAACGTTTCTTTTTCCATTCCAGCTCCGTCTGTCTGCAGCACTATGTCGAGAAGGATTGCGAAGCTGAGCTCAAGCATGATGGGAAAGCATGTGACATCAATAAATAATGTCTGCTGTGGGCATGATAATGGTGACACATATGCCATATAAACGTTCATTTACACACTAAACTCCTGCCAACCATGTTCTGAGCACCGTGAAAGCACATGTGAACATAAATGCAGCAATACAAGCAGGTGTGTGAACAATGCCAGTAGAGGACTGCAAACACATGGTGCCACTGCTCTGCAGTGGTCAGGAAGCCATCATGGAACAGCCGCTACGTGCAGTGAGGCTTGTGTGTCAATCAAGGTTTCATCAGAGAAGCAGAACCACTACGACTGATGGGGAATTAGGTGTCACAGAGCTGCGTGAGGACCTGGGGAAGTAAGATCCAGAAAGCAGAGCTGGAGGATCAGAAATAAAATCACTAACTAACCCTTCCGAAACACTGGCACCGGTTGATAAGTAAACATTTGTAAGGGAAATCCTGAAAGCCAGGTGTGTCTTAGCTGCGGAGATGGGACCACCAATGGGAACTGCTGGAACAGCCCACCCACCGGGGATGGTTGGCTCTGCGTCTGGTGGTGGGCTGGGGTGCTGGTCATCAGGACCAGCAGCAGGAAACAGAGCAGGGGAGAATGAGGACAAATTCGAGTCTCCTAGTGCTTCTATTTTTTATTTCTCACCACACCAGATCAAAACCTCAAACTTCCAGAACTCTCTTGGCCAACTCTAATGTGGATATGAGCTCCTGGAATATGTAATTCCAACTTAACCAAGTGGACACAGTTCAAAACATCACGCCTCAAAAAGTGCAACTCATTTGCTTAAAGGATAAAGGAGTGAACATAGTATGGCGGGAAGGCTTGTGAGCAAAGATTTGGAGGCAGAAATAAATAAGGTAGTGTTTAGGGAACTGTGGAGAGATTGGCCTGGGTGGAGGGAAGGGCTCATGCTGGAGGACAGTGGACGATAAGGCCAGAAACCAAGGTTGGAATCATTAACAAATGAGTTAGTTAACTTATTCAACTATTGTTTATTGAGCACATATTTTCTACCAGGCACTGTACTAGGTGCTAGGAGTATAGTGAAGAATGAAAGAGGCAGATTTTGGAAGGATTTGAGTAGTACATTAAAGGGTTCAGTTTTCAGTCCATCGCTTAAAAAATAGTAGACTCTTCCAATTGGAACAACTGATCAGTTGGATTTCTGCCCTTAATTCAATTCAGCCAACACTGAAGCTCCTTCTCGGTGCAAGCACCTCATGGGCACATTATCAAAGTGGGAGCACCAAGTCACTTCTTTCCCTGGTAATCTTCTAGAATGATTTGTGCTCACCTTTAACTTTATGCCATGATGTCCTTATTTCAAAGCAAAGGTACATGCTTTGCCTTCCTGTCTACATGAGTGAAAAAAAAACAGCATGCAGATTAAATTGCCTGAACCCCCATGTTTTTGTTGAAGTAATGTTATTTCAGAATTCTGTAAAAATGTTGATACGTAATTCCCATTGGCTTCTCGTGGGTCGTACATGAACTCTGTGCTTGTAAAGTACAGCACAGCTAAGCATCATGCCTCTTGCTTGGCCTACGTGATCTCATTTAACCGTACAGAAGCCCTAAAATGTGGGTACTGTTATTGGCCCAATTTCATGGAAAGTAAAGCTAGACTTAATGAGATTCAGTACATCTCCTGGGATTATGTAACTAGTAAGAGACTGAGCTAGAATCCACTCTTCTGAACCCCTCCGATAAATGAACAGCCAGCCAGTCCATGGTTTGGCAACTGTTGACTCAGGAAGAATAAGATCTCTGAGATATATTGCTCATTGTCTCAGTAGATACAA
This sequence comes from Carollia perspicillata, assembly GCA_004027735.1. Lineage (NCBI taxonomy): Eukaryota > Metazoa > Chordata > Mammalia > Chiroptera > Phyllostomidae > Carollia > Carollia perspicillata. The sequence goes on from PVKM010004671.1 coordinate 45,300, forward strand.
GTTGAGGATAAAACATTGGTGGGATGACATCTGCGAAGAGCAAAGTGGGACCGTCGAAGTCTGTAGGCTGTGCTCCAACAGTGCAGGTTGGCATATGACCAATTCCTCCGGAGTCCAGCGCGCAGGCACCTGCACGCCCAACCACTCCTGTGATATGTGAATAGCGCGGAGCATTGTGCAGTGTGTAGTTTTTTCCTTACGGCTAGCTCCTGAACTTACCACTGAATGAGGTGGATATGCTGCCATTTCTGCTCAAGGAGCAGCATAGTGAGGATCGTGTGGCGTGACATGGGTGCATGCGTATGGGAAAGAGCACTGAATCTTTCAGAGTAAGAGCTGAACTGCAACCAGGGCAATACCTGATCCTCAACGGGTTTGCCGTGGAGTCAGTAGCATTTCCTTCATTTCATTTCTATTTTACCACTAGCTGCCGCCCCAGATCCTTGCTGAGCTGTTGCTATCAGCGCAACAGACTCTGCATTCTTTGGTGCAGCTCACTAGCCTCACTCTGCTGCATCTAGTAAAAGATTTCAACATCAATTCATAGGTCACCAAGCGGTGTTGCATTTCACCCTCCTAATGGCTCAGTGAGGTAGATAAGGCTGGAACTACTCTTTCCATTGTACAGAAGAGAAAACTAAGGCCAAGAAAGGCGAAGAGACTTGCCCAGCTGGTAAATGGCAGGACCAAGACTAGTCCCTGCTTTTTCTGTTCTGCCACATAAATCATGTCAGTCCTGGGAAGGAGAGCACCATAGTTATGAGTCAGAATATTTACTTTTTAATTGCATTTTCCTATGCTGACATCCTGCTTTCTTTGGGACCTGTTTAAAATTAATTTTTAGATGGGGACATGAGGTTGTGTTGTTGAGGGGGAGGGGTGGACAGGAATCCGAAGCACACGGGTCTGTGACCAATGGGCTCCCTGCTTCACAGCACAGACTCTCCAAACCAAATGTGACAAATGGGCAGAATCTCATAAGTATTCCAGCTCTTCACTTCCCTAGTTTGATTACACTGTACCGGATGGCATTTGGAACTCGGTTCAGGGTGCATAGATCTGAATTATGCGATTTGCCGATATGCAATTAACTGGAGTAGCAACACATTCAATCTAATGGGGGCCAGACAGAAACTGCATAATTCTTGGGAGCACAGGCTGATTATGCACTTAAGTGGTATGCACTTAAGAGAAGTGCACCACATCTATCTGATCCCATTTCTTCCGATAGATTCTTCATGGCACTTCATTCTAGCCTTTCTGCTTTTATGGTCAAACATATTCTAACTTGTAGCCGCTTGAAACGAAAACCTTACAGTTCATATGTAGATTTGGGGGTCATTTCTTTTAAAACTCAACCTTTAAAAATGTTAATTCTTGGATGCAAAAATGGATACACATTTGAGAAAGGAAAGGGGTGACTCTGAAGCCCGGTGCGTCTGGGTCTCAGAGATAGGGAACAATACCCGGATTGTGCAACTGAGGACGCTTCACTTTTAGTTTCTTTCTTTCCTCTCCTCCTTGTTGTTGTTCTTTTTTTTTTTTTTGGCTTGCTTAGGAAGTTGTGTTTCAAATGCAAACGTGAGGTGCATGAAAAGATTTCTTTTTAAAAGCAAAGGCCTTTGCAGTCAGTACTTTTTTAAAACTTGAAAATGGATACTGTAGAAGGGGGGCCCTTTTACGAGAAACTCCAATTACATGACAGTTCATTGAGTATAGCCAGTTTTAAGTTGCTCTGATGATGATGGATCGTTCATTAAATTTGGCAGGTTTTACTGGTTTACTGTGTGCTTGCTGTGTGCCCTGGATTGACCTAAATCCTTTGGGGGACCCCAAGAAGTATAAAATGTGGCTGTTTGTCCTCAGCCTCCTTCGGAGGTCATGACTTACGCATACAAAGTAATTGAGGAACAATAAAATGCAGCACATGATTAGGTATCAAAAAACAATTGTTAAAGAAGTACAAGAAGTCAGAGAAGGGAGAAATGAACCGGGCTGGAATTTTTCATCACTAGAGGGAGACAGAGGGAGAAGCAAGGACAAGTGCTTCGTGTAGACTATTAGATCAATCACGACAGCTTTGTAAAGGCATTAGCAGCCCCAATTTACAGATGAAGACACTGAGACTCAGGGAGGCTAAGAAATTTGTGCATGATGCACAGGTAGCAGGAAACAGAATTTAGCATCATGTCTGCCTGTCTCCACACTTCCTCCTCGGAGGTGTTCAAGCAGGAAGCTGGGGTGGACAGGCTGTGGAGGACTCAGAGTTAATTGCAGGACCACCACAATTTCTCCCAGCCCTGCGGTCCTATTGTCTGGGAGGATTTCAAGGAGTAGGTAAGAGCTGACTCACTTTTGGGAGAACTCCTTCTCAACCCTTTATCAGAAGAGATGCCAGATCTAAAGATACTGCTTTTCCTGAGTTGAATACATTTTGGAGAGTTCAGTGAAACCAACCAACCAAACGAGAAAAGGTGATTGAGTGAAGAACAGGTAACTTGGCATTTGGGACTGTTGTGGGGGAGCAAGGAAGAGAGAATGACAAAGATTAATGGTCATATTATCATCAAATCTCCTTTTCCTAAAGGAGAAGCTACTCAAGGCCCAAGAATGGGGGACCTAGTGTGGCTGGGAACAGCTAGGACCTCATTGGCCCCTGTCTTTCAGGCTTGTAGCAAAAATATTTTAAGGATTTTTGCTACTCAGTAATTTACTCTTTACCTGTATTAGTTTTCTCCTGCTGTGCCACAAATTATCACACACTTAGGAGCTTGAAACAGACCCATTTTGTCATACAGTTTCTTGGGGAGGGAGTGCACACACAGGGCAGCTGGTTACCTTGCTCCGGAGCTCACCAGACCGATCCTGGTGAGTGATGTGGGGCTGCATCGTGATCTGGGGGTTCCGTGAGGGGAGAATCAGAGCTCACTTAGGGTGCTGGCAGAAATTCAGTTTCTTGCAGCTGTGCTATTTATGTTGGTTTCCTTCTTCAGTATCAGTTTGCTTTTGGAGAGCACTTTGCAGTTTGAAAACGCTTTTTCATTTTAAAGTTAGCCGCAAACATGCTCCTACTGTTCCCAGCTAAGGATCCCACCACTCAGAATCCTGCAACTCCTCAGCAAGCCCTGTGGGCTCCACCGCCAAAATAAGTCCCGAGTCCAATAACCAGTTTCCATTTCACAGTCACCGCCATGGTCCAAGCCGCCGTCGTCTCTGACCCCACCTACTGCAATGCTCTTCTCACTGCTCTTACTGCTTTCCCTCTAGATCGCCCCCAATCCATTCTCCCCTGAGCAGCCAGGGTGGCTGTTAAAAGATGAAAATGAGATCATGTCGTTTCCTTACTCAGTCTTCCCGGGACTCTCACTGTTATTACAGTGAAGTCCACATGCCAGTCCCTCCGTGGCAGGGCTCCTGTTTACCTTTCTCCTGTGGTCTCCCACCGCTCCTCCCCTTGGTCAGCGTGCTTGGGCCACACTGGCTTCCTTCTGTTCCTCAAACATGCCATGACCTTGTCTGCCTCGCAGCCTTTGTGCCTTTGCTTTTCCCTCCACCTGGAATTCACTGTCCCTAGACCTACACCTAGTGGCAACTCCTCATTCTTCAGTTCAGTGTCATCAAGTTTTAGAGAATATCCCTGACCATCTTTTGCAACATAGCAACCACCTGTCTCAATCTAAAATCATCCTTCCTCGTATTAATTAATTTTCTTTTTCTCATAGCACTTATTACTGTCAAAAATAATTTCCTTCCTTCCTTCCTTCCTTCCTTCCTTCCTTCCTTCCTTCCTTCCTTCCTTCCTTCTCCCTTTCTTCCTTCTTTCCTTTGTTCCTTCCCTCTTTCCTTCATTTGATGGTTAATTTTATGGGTCAACTTGACTGGGACATGGGTGCCCTGATTAAACAATATTTTGGATGTGTCTGTGAAGATCTTTCTGGATGAGATTAATGTTTGAATCAGTGGACTCAGTAAAGCACGTTACCCTCTCCAATGAGGGTGGGTTTCATCCAATCTGGAGAGGGCCTGAAGAGGAAGAAAAGACAGAGGAAGGGAGGATTCACTCTGCCCACCCACTGAGCTGGGACATCAGTCTTCTCCTGCTCTCAACTGAGAGTTATACCATTGGCCCCCAGTTCTCAGAACTACACCCTGGCTTTCCTGGGTCTTCAGCTTGCAGATGGCAGCTCATGGGACTTAGCCTCCATAATAGCATGAACCATTTCCTCATGATAAATCTCATCAACTTTATAACTAAATACTAATACTACATATCCTATTGGTTCTGTTTTCTTGAGGACCCTAATACCCCTCCTTTCTTCCTTCCTCCCTCTCTCCCTTCTTTCTTCTTTCCCTCTTCTGGTCTCTTTTCTCTCTCCTTCCTTATGCATCTATTTTTATATGATTATTGCCTTCTTTTCCTTCTAGAATATAAGCTCCATGAGGGAAATATTCAGCATTGTTCCTGGCACAAAACTGATGTTCAATGTGAAATAAAGAAATGAACCTTGTAATGAAGGCCATAGAGGGGTTATTAATTGTTATTTTAATCAGAAATATTAGGTCACTTGCCCAAAGTAAAAGTATTGGTCAGTGCATACACATGAGCTCTGTAAAGTCTGGGACTATGTTTTACACGTTTTTCTTGCCCCAACGTACCCCACGGTATATAGTCTCTGAGGACAGGATAGAGTAGTGGGTGATGAGTTAGGGTTCTGACTCCATCATTGACTGTGTGATCCTGGGCAGGATGCTCAGCCTTTTTGAGGCACAGTTTCCTCTTATGTGAAATGGGAATAAAGACAGTACATGCTTCGTAGAGTTGTGGAGATCAACCTAATTGATACAGGCAAAACTCTTAGCTCAGTGCTTAACACATATTAAGATATTCTTCATTTTTTTCTTTTTTTACTTTGCTTCCTTTCTCTCTTTTCAGGCATTCAATTAATTTTGAGCCAAATCATTAAACTTTCTGTAGTTTTCTAAATGTTTCAATGAGTCATCTTAGTTTTAGTTTCCCTAATGCCAAGTAAGACTTCTTTCTTGACTTCAAACACACGTGAGTGGCATTCATTCCATGCAAAGTAGCAACGTCACCAGCTGAAAAAGTGCACCCACTCTTTCTTCTAGCATTCTGTGAGCTTCACGGCCATGAGCTCGGGCCCTGGCGAACGGTGGAGGAGTGGCCAAGACTGGATGAGGTGCTGCTTTCAATTCTGAGCAGAAATATTCCAGGCCTTAGGCCATGTGCAGGGAGTCCACTCCGTACTGGATTTTTAGAATCCTTATTCTTTAGAGACGGAGACCATGTCCCCGACTCCCTATCTCTTTTATCCTCTTTCCATCTCCTGTCTCTTTTCTCTCGTTGCCCAGCAATGGCCATCTTCCCTCTTCAGCTTCCCCCTCTACTGCAACAGAATGCCTCTGAGAAAAGCCCTTCTGCCTTTGGGTCTATTTCTTTACGAAGCCTTCTGAGACCAGAAGTGCAACAATTAGAAGCAGGGCTGCAGAATGTCAAACTGGGGTTAGACAGGCCTGTGTTCACATTCCCGGCTTGGTTACTTATCAGCTTTGTGACCTTGGGCAAGTCCTTTAACTTCTTGGTGCCTCTGTTTCATCCTTGGTAAAATAAGAATAGCATGCATCTCATGATTTAGTGTTCTCGGGAAGGTTTAAGAGACCATCTGTGTATACTGACGAGCACTTAGCAGGTGTCTAAAACACGTTAGTGTTCTCTCCCATTTCCATGCCCCAACCGAAGGGACAGATTTGAATTTCCCTTCAAAAATAAGTCAAACTAATGTTCACAGCAGATTTATACGTAACAGCCAAAGGTTAGAAGCAA